>JASAND010028790.1:0-139204 GCA_030248195.1 Trissonchulus latispiculum
CGGTGGATTTGCTAGAACACCCTTTAAAAAGAAGTGTAAAGTAACTTTCAGCGATATTTAGTAGAAAATTTCTTATCCCAACTGCCCTTTTATGGGCAACCATTTTCAGGTGAAGGTGTCAAAAATGGATAAAAACGTTTAATGTCCGATTTGGTTGAAAAGTCGGTCATAGGGTAATTCGGGGACGCAGATTCCAAATCAGCAGTCTAAATGTTTCTAGCTCCCGTGGATCTCGAGATATGGCCAAATGCTACGCTGTTGGAATCCGCAAAAGTGAGCAAATTGTTTAGAAAAGCCTAATATCAGTACTTTTTTCGAAGCCGGTAGTCAAGCTGAGCTGGTGGATTTGCTAGGACTCCCTTTAAGAGGGTGTATCAAGTAACTTTTAGCAATATTTAGTGAAAATCTCTTATCCCAACTGCCCTTTCAAGGGCAACCATTTCTAGAAAAGTTCCTTATCCCAACTACCTTTTCAGAGGCAACCATTTCCCGAGAATCGACGCTACAAACTTAGCTGCCTAAAGAAAGAAGCGGCGGCAAACCATTCATGCCAGTTTAGCTTGTATCTTTTAATCCTTGCTCCGTTGCCCAGGAAAGGCTTTCTGGCTATCATTTTGGTACATTGCGTGACTAGGCTATCCTTGAACTGGAACAATCTCTATAAAGAAAAATTAGCCGAATAGCTTCAGCTTTGTAGAGAAAGGCGTTTCAATTAATTTCTGTTAAAAATAAATGCCAGGAAAAGCCTGACAAGGCCCATTTTTCCCTGTAAAATGTTGTTAACGCTTTTTCCAGTTAAATTCAGTTTTGGGTGAGAATAGTTATTGTCCGACATTACTTAGAAACTAAGATTTCTGCGCCTGACAAGACGGTGGCTTAGGTTGCTTCGTCATTTTGATCTTTTAGTTTTAGCTTCACTCAACTATATGTATTAAAAAAGTTTCCACTTACGTCATTAGTGTGCTTCGAGTTATGACTTATAGTGACAGATACTTTAGTGAAGTTGTTAATCGTAATGAATGACTCCATTATAGTTTAAGAGGTTAACTTATTAAAGCATAACTTGCATGTGCTTATCTGAAAGATATTATATAATTGATCAGTATATCCCTATTGTTACCTATGCTGTTCTTTTACCTGCATAATCCCCGTCACAAACGCTGCAATTCGTCAAGTTTAAGTAACTCCCTTCAGGTTCGTGAAAAAACAACGTCAGTCATTATACCTTCTTACCGAATCTTCCTAAGCACAATAGACTACTTGTGGCAAAGCTTTCTCTCAATTATTGGGGGGTTTGGATGTATGCAGGTCCTGCGTTCTTAATTGTTCTCGAAATGAATATATGCTGGTGTGGGATATGGTATACAGACACACTGGTTTCAATTCATAGTGAAGTAATCGGTAGTTATTAGTTAGCTTAAATTGCCCTGTTAACCATTTCCGTTGATGGTTGAGTAGCTGGAAAAATTGACATCTATTGTGCTGGTTTTTACTTGCCAGCACGAGAAGGAGACATCATGGATTTATGTTATGTTTGAGTTGAGGTATACATTGGCTTAGTAGGTGCGTACAATTTACGATCCACTCCACACTGAAGAACAAGCACAGGAAAAGACGGTTCAATGAGCTGATAAGTAGATTGCGTCAGCACAGGAAGTTAGTAAATACTCTCGAGTCAAAAGTTTAGTACACATCAAATAAAATAAAATATGTTAGAAAACTCAGTCTTTTTTCCTAGAATTTTTATTTTCTTTCGATGTTTTGTACAGTTGTAGTGATTCCTTATATATCTCCTCCATATGGATTCTTAACTCCGGTCACTTCAAACTGCAAACGGCAAACTGTGCCACAAATTTTAACCCAGAAGGTACCGGGATATATACCTCTTCCAGAAGTTAGTCAGAAGTTGACGAGACTTGTTGAGACGCCAGCAGCGCTAGTGTTAAACTCCCGCTCCAAGCCTTCTTCCAAAATTGTAAACAAGCATAAAACCTGAACCTAAAAATATAACCTAAAATGTTATCTGTGTAACTGAAAATTTTCCGAAGTCACTATAGGTTTGCAGGCTGTATTCAAGAAAGCTAGAGATTGAAATTTTATTCAATTACCTTTTTTATGGCGCTATGTGTTATTCATTTAGTTAACATACACTACATTTCATCCTCTTTAAGGTGTTAAAGAATTTACACTTTTTTCAAACCGCAAGCATATGCTGAACTGTGGTGGCCTCAGCTATGCTTCCAGTTGACTACAAATTGACAAGGTATCTGCCAGTAGACTTGTCCCCTCATTTCACAGATAAAATTACTATGAAGTGGCCTTGTGCGAAATTTCGTCGATCCAATAAGAAACAATTTGTTCCTAATTCGGAATCTATCTATCCTTCCTATCTTCCTTATTCTTCTTCCTTTTCCTTTTCACACGATCACCGAATACCGACAAATCATCCTTATCATGATACCCACACTTACGTGGTTCCCTCTCGAACTAAGTCTGTGCCCGCAGGTCGACAGTATCAGCCTGATCGATCTTTCACAGACGTTACTCAGTATCAAAGCCAGGTTCGATCCAAACCCGCATCGGATAGGTACCGTCAGGATCGTAAGAAGCCAAGGATGGCCCATGCTGCTGAACATTCCAAGTGTACGCCAATTCACGTGAATGTTAAACTGAAATCCTTGGACCCTCTGTGGAATACTAAACTTGTTGGAAATTATGTCGGCGTAAAAGTTGACGTTATTCAGCGATGCAAAGTTTTCTGTAAATTTTGCGGCAAATCTGTTTTGGCGGAAACTATTCGAATGAAAAGACTTCTGAAGGTAGTGTTTTTGACTTTTCTCCTTCGCATATATTAAGCTTTATGGGCTTTATTGGCCAACGTTATTAATGATAAGTGCTCGTTAAGGAGGTGCGTGATGAATGTGAGCGATTAGACTGGCTATTATGCAAAGTTAAGGTTGTCTAGTACGGCCGACTTCTGCTTATTCTACATATGTAGCCATTGGAATTGTGTTAGTTTTTTCTATGCTTCCCAATGAATAACACGCAGAAACTGTTAATCTTAAGTTTATTTTCTGCTTCTATCCATTAGTTTATTAACTAATTATACGCATTTTTTGCACAGACACTGTGAATCACTGCATTTCCTTTTTCATTGATAGTTGTTTCTGGCTATCAATGCAACAGTTCTTAATACTTATACTCTGTTCTGTTATAGAGCGGAGATACCTTTCGTACGCGAGGAAACATTCCCACAGACGCCACTGTTCACGAAGTGGAATTAACTCGCGCGTCGGCCACTCAAGGACTTGGTATAACCATAGCTGGATATGTTCATGATAAAGGTACGAAATAAGACTTGCTTGTTGCTTTAATTTTGCATGAAACAAGACTGTGTTATTTCAATTTTCCCTGGAAGCATTCGCGGCAATCTTCGAGTGTGCCGTGTTTGCCCCGTCCATCGTCACTTCATATAGAATAAATTTTGGATATAAACTAAAAGGGGATCTTGCATTTTAGTTGTACATAAAGTTGTTGTGCGTAAAAGATATAGTATGTACATGAAAATCTGTACCTTCACATCGGACAAGAATAAAGTTATCCAGGCTAGCAGCCTAGATAACTTCTTGATTTATTCTTGGCTATAGGTAAATTTAGGTTCCAATAAGCTTTGGACTCTTCCTTCAAATACGCATATCCCTGTTTGCGTTATGTCGCACTTGTTAGAGAGAGGGAGAGTCTATTTGAGGCACCGAACTATGCACGCGCGAGAAAGGCTTCAGCTAAGCCACCTACAACAGGCCAATACTATAGGCCCATAGTGTGCATGGAAACCCTAAACAGAGCTCCGTTTTCAGCCAGTCTCTCCATAATCAGCGCTTAATTTCCTCATGCCTAGCGCCGTCTCTGATGGGAGAAGGTCCCAACTTTTCCCTTCATAGTTTTCTTTCTGTATTCTGATGCCTTGGGCATTAATTCCCTTCAGTATCCCTAGTTGTCACAATTCTTTCCAGGCACGCCTGATTTTTCCCATCCTGCAAGCGCTAATTTGAATGGATTGAGAAATCATTTTATGGTCAGTATTCCCTCCCTTCCTCCCAAAAGCTGAGGCCGTTTTGGAAAGACTTTACTAAAATTGTCTTTTAGTGTCTGCCATCTTCTTTTGTTACCAAAACACAACTCCGTCTTCTTACTGGAGCCAAGACTTTTAGAGAACCGTATATTTAGAAAATTGCCTTAATATTTGCACACATTTAGGAAAGAAAAGGAATATTTAGGTTAAATATTACTATGTTAATTCGACCCACACCCACAGCTCCATCTGGTCTTTGAATTGAGGTATTTGTATAGCAGCATTGTCTCAGTAGCTTTTTCTTGTTTGCAACTTTCCTGAAAACTTTGCTTTCCTCTTATGCAAATTGGAAAATGCATGGCAGGCGATTTGCAAAATTATTACTCTAGTTCTGCAAGATTTATTGTTGCTAATCTGCCAAGAACTACTAATAGAATGCATCGATTTGTTATGCTAAATGTCGTAATTTAAGGTTTATCATAATGTAATTCCGATTACGTTATATTACACTAATTCACGATGATCAAAAAGTTAAACATCATCGCGTAATAGACGACTGACCACATTTTGTTGTGTACATCTCAACCGAGTGTGAAGTTGGACAAGTTCTGTCTCCAGAGAAAAGCTGAGAAACTTCATAATTCTATTTTGGCCCCTTTTTATAAAGAAGGGGGAACATCTTAGATATCTCCATCCATAGTTAGGCAAATGTTCTCTAATTGTGCTGCGCTCCAGGAATTTTATTGATCTTGTTTTATGCTAGAACTTGAATTGTGGTGGAAAAGCTCACATTTAAAGCTCAATTGATGTGCACATTCACATACTCATTTATCTGCTCACGTTTATCCATTTAATGGGCTAGTCTAGAAAGGGATTAAATCTTGAGTCTCAGTCTATTAAACCTACCGCAAATCTACCCAAACTAACAAATAAGCTGTGTAAGCTGGCAGGCACGTTTACAATCCATTCATTAGTCCATCCAGTACATACAGTAATAACAGTAACAGCATTACGAATGAGCACAAAGGTTGGAAGTGGATAGCAATTTTGCGACCCGCTACCCTCGGACGGAGCAATTCGTTATCACAGTAGTGTCAGCGCTTCGACTGATTCCTTTTCGAAGAAAGCAATAAATGTAATGGTAAAAGTATTTAGTGGTCTGGGTGTTAGAATAATTTTAAATTTGCTAAAATTGTCGGTTGCCGGTTGTCGCTGTTGGAGTTGTCGCTCCTGGCTTCGGGCTGTGAATCCGGAGATAAGCACCGGCACCCTATAACCTTCTGTAGGTTGGAGTTCTCTCCAGGGGTCACTTTACCTTTACCTTTTTTAAATTTGCTAGCGTATTCTTAAATTTGTCTTCTGAAATCAAATATCTAATCCGTTGACTAATCTAAGCCTTGACTTAATTCACTTAACCGGTAGGCTTAATCGTTGGCAAAAACCTGTTTTGGCCAGCTAGTAAAAATTTACTATTTTTGCTAGCTGGTCAAAACAATTTTTGTGGTTTGCAACTACTCATCTCTCAGCAGTGTTTGGGTAGCGTCGGTGCCAGTAGCTTTTTCAGCATTTTTGGCTTATAAATTGGCAAGCAACTTCAATCGCAACTGCTCTTTAAGGTCAACGCGTTCTGCAAGCCTATCTAATACGTCTAAACGTGTAGTTGAACGCCAAAATCAAGCAGCACAAAGGGAGCTTTAGACCTGGATGATATATCTTCTTGCATGAGATTCAATAAACGGGTCTTTCCAAAATAATCCCCCCACAGCTCCGTAGAAGTACCGAAGAAGCACAATTTGACTGATTGAGCTGAAATTTGGAATCAAAGGGAACAGAAAAATTTTTTGAAAAAATTTTGTTGAAAACTTGCGTACAGGGGTTTTCTGGGGTGCCGGTCATGAATCTGAAATCAGTTTTTCGATTCAGCTTTTCGTTAGCTTAATATTAACTAAATTTTTCGGTTCTTTTTGGTCCCCCTTTACCAAACTCAAATTTGTAAATTTTAAAAAAATTTTAAAAATTTAAAATTTTTTGCATTTTTGAAATCGGCAGGTCCGAAAACCTACCTCCACCAAATTTCAAGTCAATCAGTCAAATTGTGCTTCTTCGGTGCTTCATCAAAGCTAGGGGGCTAATGGGAAAGACCCAAATAAACTGCCAAAGGGAGATTCTATCGGCAAATGCTATCGGTCTGACCTGTTTGTTAATTCTAGTTAGCGTTAGTAATAAAGGTATTTTATTATATAATTCTCGTACAAATGAGTATACAATACTAGAGATTTGTGGGTAGATAATGTGTATCGTATTAATTAGCTAGCCAATATCAAACGTGTTGCCGATGGATGGGCCCTTCCCATAAAATCCCATTTGCTGTCTCCAAGGGCTCATGGGCTTAGCGAGCTGTCAGCGTAGCACTCTTGCCAGTTTCCTTATCATTACTCTTTTATTTTACAGAGGAAATATCTGGAATATTTGTTAAGAGCATCGCAGAAGGTAGCATTGCAGCAAAAGATAATAGAATACATATCCATGATCAGATAATTCAGGTAACCATGTACAGTTTTTGTGCCTCAGCATCTATAGTTTTCCCTGCCGTTCATAGCACCTTTTGTTATATGGAGGAAATTATGAAGATCAATGTTCAACATTAGACGCTAGGTCAAGAAAACTTTTGAGAGGGCGGAGGAAAGAGGAAACCTAAGAATGGAATTTTTGACGGATCTTGTTCTTTCGCAAGATTAGCATAATGTAATTAAATTAAGTTATATCATTAGAAGTAAAAACTATTTGACTTCAGATTTCGTACTTTTAGCAATCGAGCAACGAGCCTTTTTGTAAAGTAGAGTCGAGTAAAGTATGTTCCAGCGTTTGGCTCCGCTCCATCTTTCTTTATGCTAGATAAAGGATAAGGATAAATCCTGTCTCTCTTTTGAGGGTCCCATTGTAGGCTAAGTGCTCCATTTTTAGGCTTAGAAAGGTTCGTGTTTTAACACGTCTTAGCCTATGCCATCCCTTAAACAAAGTAGAATCATTATTAATTTTTTAATTATTTTCCGATTTAACCTGATAATAGCCATGTCCTGATATAACCTGATTCGTATGTATGTAGTCGGTAAATTCGTTGTTTCATGATGATAATATTTCAATGTTACATCAAACCGCACTACACTCTGAGCTAGAGGCCTTCAGGGGTCTGAATTTTCAGGCCCGGCCCGCCCCGGCCCGTTTGAAAAATTTTCGACCTCGGCTCGGCCCGGCCCGGCCTGCTCCAGCTTAGGTCCCGTTTTTACCAATTTTTTGCCGATGCCAAAAATAAAAAACAGTTTTCAGATTTCACAGGATTTTTATTCGTCGTCGCAGCTACTATTTTTAAGCTATTTCTCATACCACGCGATTATTTTGAACAACAGTTGTTTGGGTTTAACCATTTGCTGTTCAGTTTTATAGATTCAAATATAGCACCGATATTTGTGAATTTGGAAAAAAGAAATAAACTATTGTGAATAAATGAATATAATATTCATGTGTACATAATAATGTAACACTGTATAATGTACAATAATAAGGTGCAAATTAGAGAAATTTATGAAATTTAAAGAAAATTTAAGCATGATCGAAATAGATAGCAATGACAAGAGAAAAATTATTTCACTAGAAAACAAACTTTTAATAAAAATTGCCAAAACTGAAATCTAGACAAAATGTTTAAATGAAAACACCAGGCCCGGCCCGAAGCTCGGCCCGCGCCCTTATTCGGCCCGGTCGCACCGAATTTTTTCAACCTCAGCCTGGCCCGTTTTACTTCAAGCCCGACCCGGGCCGGGCTTATTACTTATTTTGAGTGAAGGTCTCTACTCTGAGCATTCTCCTTCTTATACTTTTGGCGAACTATGCCTGCTGACCTGACAACAACATAATCCTAGTTAGAATGCATTATTGCATTGGGCTTGAAACCATTGTTACTTTCTGTTAGTCAGATTCTAGACAGTCATGCAGTTATTATTTTATTTAGGTTAATGGCCAGTCACTTGAACAGTGTAGCAATAAAGAAGCTGTTGAGATTCTGCGCAAGGCTGGAAATCAAGTGAAGCTTAAATTATTGCGTTATGATAAGTCCTGTCGAAAATATTCTTATTTGGAAATGCTTGGTAAGCCTTCACGATTTATCCAATTTTTACAGAGTTTTGAATAGCAATTTAACAAAGCCGGGATTATAGGCATTTATAGGCATCGTTAATTTTTAAGCTTAAATCCAGTGATAGGGAATCTTGATATTGTTCTTTATCTCACTAATGCTGTGCCATCAAATCGATCTAATTGTAGGATCTCTAAGTTCATGTTCTATAAATCCTATGAGTTCTGTAAATGGGGCAAATGGAAAAATTTTGGATTATATAATTTCTGCTGAAAATTTTGTATTTTACATCTTTTAGCTGCTATTGAAGATGCAGCCACCAACATGGAGATGAAGCGAACGCCTTCCAATGCACATCCCAGTGCGAGTTCGCCTACAAAGTCGCCATCCTCCGCTAGCCCTGAGGCTGTCTCACCTCCTGATCAAACCCTTAAGTCGGATGCAAATGCCAATCCTATTCCAGAAGAACCGAAAGCACCCGTTGAAAACCAAGGTATTTGAAGTTGCAATGTTAATGCTAACGTCGAACTCTAGAAGTCAGATTCTCTGCCTGTGGTTAAATTTTATCCTTCATTCAGGAAAAAAGCTTAATTCATTAGCTCAGGAACTGTGTTGTCCCATTAACAACTATAAACCGCTTCAATAACTAATTTGTTCCCTGTGTTGTGCTAGACAATTTTTGTAATTATATATCTCATCTAACATTTTCTCCCCGCAGGATGGAGTGCACAATAATGCTTGCCAGTTACAGGCTCATTTTATGCTCACTTTTGAAAAGGAGATAACTTTTCTTAGTCTGTCTTACGAAAGTCTTAGTCTAAGTCAATACGAGTCAATAAATTTTTCTCTGATGTTTAGGTCTCGAATATATATTTTTACATCATAACTGAGTGGCTCTATGGGGTCAAAGTAGTTAGCGCCAGTTCATAGATTAGGCTTTGTACCAGTGGTCATGGAAGTTCTGTCAAAATTGGCATGCTAAAGTCAGAGCTTTCGGAGCATAAAGCTAATTAGGTAGTGACACAGACCAGTGCATTATGTCAATATCCCTTTGAGTTTACCTTCTAGACTTTGTAGTTCAATCCCTTTAGGGTTGACTACCTTAGCATTGCGCAGCTTATGTTCATTTCATAGTGTTGCCTCTGAAAGGTTTTTGAAGCCTTGGTTTAACATACAAACTGGGATTAGTATTTCATAACCATTTTAAATGATTTAAGTGTTAAGATTTCCAAATGAGTTTTCCAAGTTAATACAACCTTAAAGTCTAACAAATAGTTAACAATGCTTACCTTGAGTTAATATTAATAAAGTACTTTTACCTTCCGAAGTATACCATATTTCCGTCGCCAGCCTACTGAGTTTCTGACTGCTTTTCTTATGTCTTAATTAATGTCTTAATTCATCTTAATGCCTTAATCTTAATATTACACTTTATACAAATATATAAATTTTTCAGCTTGTACATATGTCCTTAAATGATTAAAAGAACAGTGAATGAAAGAACAACAAGGTTTTATTTGTCCTGGTAAAGGGTTTTACAGCTGAACCGTTGCAGTTCGCTCAGGCACTGTTTGTTTATGGATAAAAGGATTCCTTAAAGTTTACAGCTCAGTTTACATCAACAGGCTATTTCAAATGGTTCCAGCCTGCGGCGATTAAAGCTCCTTCCGTGAAACCTTGTATTTACTTACAGTCTGAGAACTCGAAAGAAGTACCACCTAAGGAAGGGACGTACCCAGTGAAAGAAGAAATTATCTTGAATTGAACAGGACAGACCTGTTTTCTCATTTCTGGCTCAAATTTCATATCTGACTACTTCATATTTCCTAGCAAAAGCTCTCTGAACTTTGCTGTCACTCATCAACGATAGGAAAATTGGATTCACTAGTCGCATCACTTTGTCCACTGGAAAGTTCTCCTCCTCTCCGGCCTGCCTAGTTTTCCCAACCGTCTAACTTTGTTACTGAATTGAAGAACAGCGTTCCTGCATATCTGGCCTCTTTCCGTTGATATCTGACTTCTACTTCTTCAAACTTAGGCAACCACTCATAATCAGCATTTCATGTTCCTATATTTTCTTGTATGTGGAGCTGTAACGATAATTTTTGCCTTTGGGCCGTAGACCTTCAAGATTTTTAGTGATTTAGTTTTTGTTGAACCACCAAAGGTTTTCTTGGACCACATACAGCTCATGGGAATTGTTTTACATAAGCAAACTCTGTACACAAATGTTTATTATGGATTTAACTAATGTATGATTAGCATTTGTTGCAGAAACATTAAAATTCATTTATATTTATGCATTTGTAGCTGCCGAAGAAAGAATTGACACTGCCGACATTATAAAAGAACGATGGAGAAGACTTCTTGGAGAGCCAGATGTTGAAATTGTGGTCAGTTAGTAATTTAGATCCATCTAGTTTATGCAATATCTAAAACGAATCAATTTCTTTCAACTTTCAAAACATATAAATGTGAAGTGAGATCAGATCTAGTCAATCATGTACTGTTCCGTTTAATGACAGCAGCAGAAGGATCAGCACTCGCAGAAGCATAGAATACTAAAAAATGTATATTATATATATTTTTTCCTAAATTTCCTGTGCATGCGGTCAAGTTATATGTTAATTACCCTTATTTTCAAACTTTAGATCTCGGAGATTCAAAGGAAAGATCACGGTGGTTTGGGAATATCATTGGAAGGGACTGTTGATGTGGAAGACGATGGTCGGGAAGTTCGACCCCATCACTATATTCGCTCAATAGTACCTCACGGTCCTGTGGGATCCGCTGGAGTTCTTAGAACTGGAGACGAGCTCTTAGAAGTAGGCCTGACGATCATTAATGTTTTGTTATACACTCTTCCCAGTTCTTCTGAATAGTTGAGCGTGGCAAGCTAGAAAGCGTGAAATATGGTCAGGGGATGCGATCTGTTGTCAGTTGATGCATCAAGCTCTGCCTGATAACAGCATCTAACCTCAGCACGAGCAATCGGGCGAGTTAGTCGCTGCTCTGCACACCCATCGAATGAGTTTACTTCAACGACTCAAGTGGTGCGAACCATGTCTGTATCAAGGTGGGCAGATACAAGCATACATAGGCCCTATTTCTTTAAAGATTAAACGGATTAGATTAAAATTAATCCGCATTAAAGAAATAGCACCTCGGATTAAACGGATTAAAATTTAATCCACCGAGTTAAACGAGTTAAACGGATTAAATTTAATCCTATTTCTTTAATGCACCTAGGATTAAAATTTTAATCTAATCCTGTTTCTTTATTCAAACTTCGGATTAAAATATCAACGAGTTAATTTTAATCCGACCTGCTTAATCGCTGTTTCTTTAAAGATTAATTTTAATCCGTTAAATCCGTCGCCTGCATTTTCAACTAGTTTTTAATCCTCGTACAGCTACGCGGATTAAACGGATTAAAAGTTGGCGGATTAAAATTTTTAATCGCTGTTTCTTTAATGGCGGATTAAACGAATTAAACTTGACTCGTTTAATCCGAGGATTAAAAATGGTCGGATTAAACGAGTTAATTTTAATCCATTTAATCCGTTTAATCCACCATTAAAGAAACAGCTGTTAAAATTTTAATCCGGCTGATTTTTAATCCGTTTAATCAGACCATTTAATCTTCAAAGAAATAGGCCCATAGTGAGTAAAATGCCCACGCTTGGGCTGCTAGAACTGTACCAGTACAACAGGAACTGACAAAATAAGTGTGACACTAGTCACAACTCTTACCATTAAATCATGTACTCTTGAGTGTGTTGACCATCTTTGTTTCAATTTGTGTTGAAAACGCTCTCCGACCATTCTTCGCTATCCGAAAATTTAAATTTCTACTGTAAATTTGCGGTAAACTTCTAATCACAAATGGTGGAATTAAGCATGCATAATGTTGAACAAAATCAATAAATGTTTGTTGGTTGTCTGGTGAAATTCTATCCTTTAAGTTTGCTACATACAGAGGCCTAGTTAAGGTAGTCGTGAATTAATTATGAATCTCTTTGCCTGATACCCAGTTCCTAGTATAACGAGCCTCGTTCTCCCTATAATTTCTACTGGCTTCCTACTGATTCTGAAAAAAGTGAGACTCAAAGCGTTCTGTAAACGAATCTTTCCCTCCCATTTGCTGGTATTAGTCTGTGCAGTCACTCAGAATATTGTTTTCATATTACTACCAAGTATTTCGGTTTTGGTTTGAAATTCCGATCGTTTAACATTATATGTTACCGTTAACGTTATTGCTAAGTATCAACCTTTCATTTAAGGTGGTGATTCCCTTTGGTCACATAAAGTTTGCAACATTATTACTCATTCATTACTTGGAGTTAAGAAGCCATTTTTATATCAAAATGTAGCTTGACATTTTCTCTTTTTAATGCATGCCATGAAACTAATGTTGCTTTTCTAAAATATTTTTAACACATTTTAGAAGAAGTATAATTTTCCAGAATTTTTGCAGATTCAAGCAAATTTTTTCACGAGACACCTGTTATATCATTCGATACATCCATCTAATAGCTGGGGACGATTTTTTATTTATTGTGAAATCGCTCTTCGTTATAGAGAAATAAGCTGGAATGTGTGCGTAACCTGTATTTTGCCTACTTTTTCCAAATTTGTCAAGCGATTACTTTAGCTAGAAAGCAGCAATCGGTGCAACTAAAAAATCGTCCCTGGGTATATTTGTGCAGAACACATTTGTGCAGTAGCAGCCCTCCAGCTTGCGTGGTGAATGCTCCACAATCTTTGGGAAAAAATTGGTCGTGTTTTTGAAAAAACTACATTTTTTATGATAGCAGCCTACAGGACAGCAGTTGGAAGACGATCATGCGTCGGCTAATTTGTCACTGTGAGACCTACAGATCGACGCCCTTAGTTTGATTTTATGGCTTGCGTAGTTCAAGAAATGTTCGATTATTTGATTTCTGCTAAAATGACATGTTTTCGACGCCAAAACAAGAAAATCGGCTATATCTCACGGTAGAGAAAAGCTAGAAACTTGCTTTAAAAAGCAAAAATGTGAAGCTTAATGAGATCTTTCGAATGAATATAGTCATGACTGTATAGCAGCTGCCAAACCGTCAGAAATTGGAAAAATCCACTCTGACCGGAAATCTCGAATTTTTGAATCGGGATTGTGCGGAGGTTGTTAGAACGCTAAAAGAACTTATTTCGGAAAGTTTCATCAAATTTCATCTTGATTTACGCCGCCAAATAACAATATGTGCCCAAAAGGAATCACCACCGTAAGCAAAAGCATTTGCTTGCTAGCTGCCACCGCACCGGTCACTATCATGAGCGTCACTATCTGGCTTACATATCAATCAATTCCCTATATGCTTCTCCCACAATAGATCTGCCGCAATACACAATACTTTTTAAATGATATATATATATATATATATATATATATATATATATATATATATATATATATATATATATATATATATATATGTACATGTTCCGCCAAATACGGAAGTACAACTTTTTATGTAATGTAATTGCAATATATATTTAAGGTGAACGATATTCCACTTTATGGATCAAGTCACGTGGCGGTTGTTGAAGTTCTGCGAACTCTACCTTTCGAAATCCGCTTAGTCTGCGCCAGACGACCTCGAGTGCCTCCAGCCAACCTCTATTTACCCTCCTCCACCAATTTCCCTGTAGATTCATCTCTTGCTGCAACTATGCAGGATAAATTATTTAAGGTGTGCTTTTTGTGGTCAACTGCAGCATCTGTTATATATACAATTTTGTTGGTATTTTAAACAGCTTTAATGCCATTCAAAACATTAACAATGGTGGCAATTAAATAACGTGGAACTATAAGTGTTGTACCATTAAATATGTTCTGGTGCATGAATGAAGAAAGCTTTAGCTTTAGCTAAGTGGCTAAGTGTAATAATAAGCAGTGAAATTATGTTCGTGAAATTCTTGTCGTATACATAAATTAGTATTTTTTTAATTTGTATTATTACCATCGAAAAGAACAGTGATACCTGTAATAATCTAAATGTTATTTGATTTACGCTTCTACTTTTAACAAAAAAGTAGAAAGACCAGAAAGTAATTTGTTAGTGAAATATACGCTTCAATTTTTATCGGAGAAAACAGAAATTGGCTGACTTAAATTGGAAACTTTTATAGAAGTCACTTTGATCAGATTTTAACTCGTGGGCTTTGGGTTCGGAGGGTAAATAATCTGAGATTGACAAACCTTGAACCTTGTATGATATATATTCAGAGTGCTGGATGTTTGTTTTTAGCTCTCAAATGTCTTTATGCTCCGCCATAGGACACTTTATATACTGTCGTCCCATATAGCTCATTGCTTTCATAAAATTTTGATTCCAACGTTTTGGTTTTTTCTTAGGATAGTGTGCGTGTCTGAATAATTTATTAACATTTCTGCACGAGTTAGTGCAACATTACTGATCAGTTCAGATTAGTGAAGCTATTTTTTCACGATTTCTATCTGCCTGCTTACAACTTATGATTGTACAATTCCAGTCAAAATGTGTTTTTCTCGTTTGATTTACATTGGGTTTCTTTATTTTTAGTCGAAATCGGACATATCCCTATTTGTGGGATCTCCAGCTGATCATGGTCAGCACAGTTCCCACGAAGACGCCACAGCTGGTTTGCTGAATCAAGTTGTCCAGAGACTTCGTTCCAGATCGCTTGAGAATCTGACTGGTCTAGCCGTCTGGTCAGAAGTCCCTACAATTATTGAGCTTGAAAAGGGTGACAAAGGACTAGGATTCAGTGTTTTGGATTATCAGGTATGTCTTGTCAGATTACTATTTTAGTAATGTAGGTACTTGTTTTTACGTTCCTATTATAATATGAGGAAGTATCCTATAAAAATTCAGTGTCCGTTGTTACTATATTTACGCCAAGATTCTTGGAGCCTGCTGAAGTACTGAAAACACTAAAACTGCTGAAGCAGAAGCACAACGTTTTGAAACAACTGCTTCAATTAATTTTTTCTAGCTAGGCACTCTCCGTGGGAGGCCACTTTTAATGGTCAAAATAAACAGAATCTGTTTGAGGAAAGGAAACCTTATTGGGAAACTTTATACTTCACGATTCTCGAGTATTCGTAGCAGCAACTTATATCTACCCTTTGTGTAATGTAGCCTATATATGTATTACATTTAGATGAAATTAAAATTGAAAACTCACACTATCGGATTTAGATTTAAGGGGAGGGTCGCCATTTTATACCATCTCCGATTTTTCTGATTTTCAACATATTTTGAACTACCCATGGGTCCGCAAAACAAAACACCCTCTCATTCACAATAGTCCTCTAAAGGTGACCACGACATGTGCGACATGTGTGTGCGACCATAGGATAACAAAACAGTTTCCCGATAACCAAAAGTTTGAGCGCTGTTCAAGAGCAAATGAGCTATTATAACTTGGCACAATGTTAGTCTGGACTAGGTAGCGTGTTCATATGAGGTGTTTTTTCGTTAGCTCTGCGATTTTCTAGCAATTCTCAAAGTTGAATAAAGTGGTTTTTTGCGCAATTCTGACTTACAAAAATGGCACCTAAGAAATGTTTCGTCATGGTCTGAACTAACCATTTTCTGCTCAGTCAGGTTTCGCGTGTATTAACACAGTGCACAAATAGAGGGGCAATTTGCATATATACACACAATCCATTTGCTGCTTGTGAGTAGTTCACTGTTTTGGTTACCGCGTTGGCGTTTTGCCTCCAAATACGCCATTTTCTCAAATTTTTGGATATAATGGTCCATAGACCATAAGTCGGGATAGACCGAGATATTCCAACCAAATTCGGTGTGCCAATTTGAACATAAAATAGAAAGATATGTGCTAAGTTTCACTGCAATTGCTGGTGTTTAACTGTGGATGCATACCTCAGCGCGTTGACGGAGGCCTATAGTAAAAAATAGCAAATTTTCAAATTTTCTAAATATAGCCAAATTTTATAACGAATTGAAGCTTTCAGTGTATTGAACAGTTTATCTTCTTGCACCAAGTCTCTAGAAAGCTGTATGACAAAGTTAAAGCGCGTTAAAGTTTGAAGTAAATGATAGTCAAGATGAGATGAACTTGATCACATTTTTTCAAGCACTGTTACTTGGCGTATCGTTGTCATTTATGCAGGAATAAATAGCCACAGCCCTCAGCGACGCATACTGGCTAAATTGTAGGGATATCATACTGCAATATCTCTTAACTTACCTGGACTCTAAAAATTCGTCTTGTGTTTGGACACATTGTGGGATACTATGACTATAAAATTTGGTAACCGGCAACCCCCCCCCTTAAATCACAAATATATACGGAATTCATACGTATTTCTTTTGCCCGAATATGATATCTAGTTATGACTTCGTTTACGAAGCTCCTATCTACCAGCTCCTCAATTCAGATGTCCTGCCAATTTCCCCACATACATGGTCATTTTAAAATTGGATTACATACGTATATCTTTAATGTGGAGATTTTGTGTAATTTAGGACCCTTTACATCCTGCTGAAACAGTGATAGTGGTGAGATCTCTTGTCCCAGGGGGCATCGCTGCCACTGATGGAAGAATCGTTCCAGGCGATCGTTTACTATTTATAAACGATGTTGATGTTCGAAACATGAATCTGGACACTGCTGTGGCTACGCTCAAAACTGTGCCAAAAGGACTTGTGAAGATTGGAGTAGCAAAGCCCTGTCCACTTGGTGAAAATGTTGATGTAAGATACACGGATTGCTTAAATCCTAATTTAGCAATAGGTCTCCAGAGTTTTTCCAATCTGCTTTTTGAAACATGAGAAACATGACTTTCTCTTTCGTGCAAATCTAAACTAACTTTGATGAACAGTTTTTCAATTTTCAAAATAGATTGATGCTTATTGTTACAGTTTTTGCCGATGCAGACATTTTTTCATTGAGAAAGACTGGTACATACGATACATACCAAATCATTACCAAGAGTGCATAATTGAACTATATATAAGAAGAACAGTAAGCCACTAAAGGGCGTTTTTTGGCATTGCGTATCGGTGCTCCGACCACAATGCGCGAATGTTCCCCATTTAATGGGGTGTCTCTCTGTTCGAGATAGCCACTCTGTTTGGTGGGGGGTTGACCGAAAGAGGTCCTTGTTTGGTGAGAGGGGGGTTAGCCAACATCCAATCAGATTGAAGAGACCCCCTTTGTTGGGGGGGGGGAGAGCAGAGGATTTATGGAAGTTTCCGTTAATTTCCAAAATTGGTCCCCGTTTGATCGGTGGTAGCAAGAGTACATAATAGTGTGAAATAAGAGTGTGACAGTCAAGCTCTCTATTATCAGCTGCAGGTACATGCTCTGTTCGCTAACGGCTGACCCCCCACAATCGTGTATGTTCACTTCAAAGAAATTAGAACGCTATGTTTGCGTTAGATGTTCTAAAGCTCGCAACAGACATTGAACCAACTGAGTAGTTGTGTTTTCGAGCTTCAGCATGCAAGCGTAGCGGCCAAATTTGTTTGAAGTGAAACATACACGTTTGTGGGGGGGTCAGCGTCAGCCGTTAGTGTGCAGAGCATGTACCTGCAGCTGATAACAGAGAACCTGCCAGCTATCACACTCTGATATATTATGTACTCTTGGTGGTAGTAAAAAAAGGTCCCCGTTTGGAGGGCGTAGTCAAAACGGGTCCTCGTTTGATGGTGGGAAGGTAGGCAAAATTGGTCTCCGTTTGGGTCCCAAAATGGTTCCCGACAGCCAATCAGATTCAGCCAATCTTTAGCCAATCTTATCCTGACTTGGCTATCCCCCCGAACGGGGACCCTCTTCTGCTTATCCCCTTCACCAAACGGTGACCCCTTTTGGCTGCCCCCTTCACTAGGGAGGGGTATGCTTGTCGACCCCCCCCCCCACACACACTAAACAGGTGAGCGTTCGGCGTATTGTTGGTGGAGCACCGTTACGCAATGCCAAGAAGAGAAGCCCTCTAGTGTCTCACTCTTCTTCTTATATATAGTGCAATTATGCACTCTTGTCATTATGGATAAAAGTCAGGGTAAATTGGACAAATGGAGGTGTGCAAGTGCTTAAATGATGCCACGGTTTAGGAACAACTACACTACATCTCCTTACTGCATACTATTTTATACAGTCCGTCTATTCTGCTTACTGTATTGCATGACAGCAGCTTAATCAGTTTAGTTGTCCTACCATGCTGTTAATACCAACCTACTATATAATATATAGCTTTGTTATTATTGTTTGATTCCGTCTTATCTTGTGTAGACTTGAGTTGCAATTTTGTAACTTCCATTGCTGTTGTTGTGTATTTGCAGTTAGAATTCTTACGTTTGCAGAATGCAAATCGTGGAATTTCTCCTGCTCTAAAGCATCGTGGTGCTGCTTTGACTTATTCCAGTCCCTTGCTATTCAGGCGCTTTCCACCATTGGCTCAAGTAAGCTCAACAGCTCATGCTTTTGCACTACACAAATTTATAGTTTGTCCTGATTTTGCTTAACTTCAGTTTACATAGCTGCCAGCTTGATTGTTTACTGAATATGAAATGTGGGGTTCAGCTTCCCACACCTGCTGTCCCGGACCGGTCAGTGTCCCAAATTAAACTTTGTATTTGATTTGCACACCTGTTAATACGTACGTTAGCAAAAGTCAAATCAAAAGTCATTTCATTGGATTTCCTCCCTGTAGGTATCCTTATGGATGTCCTCGAGATTTATGATTCCTAAGGCAAACACTTAGCAATGTTTCCTATCTCTATACCAAATGAGGGGCTCCTTAGTATTAAGTCAACTAATGACTGCAGAGCTGTTCTATGTCATAATAGACAGGCTGCTACAATTGCTAGTGCACTTTTTCGTTCCTTTTCCGTTGGATTCATTAATTTCATCTCATCAGCTTCACTGGATTTGAAGGCACCCATTTTTCTATATTAAAATCCAAATCACCTATTCCGACGCAAAGACAGGATCATAGGAAAATAAATAGATCTTCTCACAAGGTCTAGCCTGCCTGCCTTAGGAGGAGGAGCATGCCCTAGTTTCTAGCTTCATTTCTTGCTTGACTGCCTTGCGTAACTTGCCTTCGTTTGCCTGGAAAGGAAGGCTGAACCATTGTGCCTGTTCCTGTATTTTCTGTCTCTTTATCTATCTCTCTTTCTCTATCTTCTTCGTCTGTGCTACCCCTTTCCTCTCCTGCTCTTGCGCTCTCCGTGATGTCACTTCAGGTACCAGTGAAGTATGTAATGCTCTTTCTTTGTTTCCACGAGTAACCTAATGCGTTCCTTTCTTTCTAGAGCTAAAAACAAAGTATGCTTTATTTGCTTCAGCCGGCAAGGTTGCTCGGATAAATTAATTTTATATGTATATACTGTTCGTACAAAATCAACTTTAGGTCTAGGTCATTTTCTAGATGACATCTTCTCAACTCATTTCTTGTAATGTAGTATTAAGCTTTTCCTACAATCTTTTAGAAAATTCCATGTAGTCCTTGGTAACTGATTGCATAAAAATACGGTCACGGTTTCTATAAATCAGCTGTCACATACTTCGTTAGGCGACTGTTCTGTAGTCGGTTACCCGAAGCGCAGATAAAGTCGGTGCTCACTTTATGCCGCGTCCAAATCTTGAGCTAAAATTTCTACCAGTCTTTTATTCCATTTTGAACTTCATTCATAATGCTTGCTACTTGCTCAAACAATGTTCTTCTAATCAGCGAATTCGACCTCCCCTATTTGATGATAATCTGATCCGTTTCTGGCCCTCCAACATGCTGCCATTCAGGTAGCTGCTACGGCCCCCTGAATGCTCGCCATGCGGCCGGAGCATTCAGAGCGTCGGTACTCCTCTGTTCGACATCAGTATGATCAGCGGTTTGCCATAGCAAAATCAAACAGACACGACAGTTAGCAGAATATTCTTAAATTCTTTTGCATTGTCATCATCATCTGTCTTCTTTCCTCCAACCGAGCCAACAAGTCTGACAAGTTTTTTCACATTTCCTAGTGGCAAAGAGTAAACTTCAAAGCGTTCATCTTAAAAAGGAAATTGAATTTGGAGTAAGCAATAAATCACATAATTTATATATACTCCAAGTGTTACCTCTACTTCATATATAGTTTCCGGTTCCGAACGTGAGCTAAATGAGTTTTTGTATTTTTGATGGTCTAAAGCAAGGTTCATATTTTCCGCGAAATCTTCCAATCAATACGTAAATTTTATGATGATTATGATTTTCATTTGTGCCTCAAAAACGCTTACCCTGAATTTCACAGAATTAGATCGTTTTCAATAAATTATCATTGTAAATAAGTGTTTGGATAAGAAGTTTACTGTTTATGTTTATGTTAATGTTTATGAAGGTTATATATGAACAATGTTAAAATTTATCCTAAGTTGTGCAGATTGTTTTTCTGGGAGCATTTACTTTTATAAGGGGGCGGGTCTGGGGGTTCTTAAGTTTTTGTGGAGATTTGTTCCGTAACTACATATATTTAGTTTCAAAAGTTGGATGGGGGTTTTTTGTTTTCTTGGGGGTTCTGAAATTTTTTCAGGAGATTTGATCCTCTTCTATATAGTTTTAAATGTTTGCTGGAAGTTCTGAGGATTCGGGAGTCCGGGGAGCTTGAAAAGCGCGTGCGTTCTCTGAACTTATACTTACTGCATTCTTGTTCATCTTGTGGAAAGAATCCGATTGATACCCATATTGTGAACATTCTTGTGTTTATTCCCACAAATTTTTCAGTCTAGATGTTTGAGAGAAGCCAAGAGGACCATCCCCCGGTACACTCCGGTTATATTGTTATATCAGAAACGACGACATTGTTAAGTGTTGAACTTTTTTCTGTCTCCCAGGCAGTATATATCACGTAACACCTAAAATTATTTGAAACTGGTTCCCTTATTAGGTCAGAACATTAGGTCAGACATCGATAAAGTACTAATTATTTAGTTTTGTTTTAATTTTGAATGTTTTATATCACTTTCCCCACTGCATGATTTCCAGCTAAACATTTATCATGCTTGTAACAGGTCTTTTTGCAGCCCATTTTAGTAATGCTAAGGAATCCAAACCAGTTAATTTTGTCACACTTTTTGCTTGCAATGGTCAGAGTTGAAACTTGGTTAGCCATGGTATTGCTTGTTACGAAAAATTGTTGATTGTTTCGAGGCCAGTTGGATGCTTGAAGTTTATATCTTGTTTTTCTTTTTCCAACAATATTAGCTGAACATGAAATATTAAAGACATGTGATCAGCTACAGTGAGCTGTCATTCGGCTAATAAAGACAATAGATAATCGACTCTTCAGGCAAGCCGGTTTTTATGCCAATTTCAATAACCAGTTTCAACTCCAACCTAATGCATCTAACAAGGCGAATATACAGTCAGTGAATGGTGATAATTTATTATTAGTATTATATTTCTGTGTACGTAGAGCGCCTGCTTGCTGCTTTTGGTTTTAGCATTCTATATCTGTGCAACCATCACCCCCATTGCCTAAGTCAAATCAAGGCTGGAGTAGTGAGGCAAAACGCCGACGCAATCTGACCCAACAAGTAAGGAATCCCACCTTACTAACTAGCTACCTAAATTCCCAAATAAAACTCTCCATTTGCAAGTGATGTGATGTGATGCTTTAATCAGAGCAACGGGCATGTTTAGGCTCAGATTAAATGAAGTCCTTACGTTAAAGCTTCTTTCTCCGCACAAACGGCCTCACATTAGTTGGCTCCAAACCTTAGGAAATTATAATTAGCTTCTTATCCTGTTTGTATCAGTGAATGGATTCCCTGCATAGATATTTCTAAAGGTTAGCTCCAGTAGTGCTCCCATTAGTTGTTTGTTGTGGTAAGGATGGGCACTGGGTTTTAGTTATATCTGGTTCTGACTATAAATATTTGTATATAACTGGTGCATGAGGTTGCGGCTTTCTCTTAAAACTTTTAGGCATGCTTATCTCCTTATATTTTGCGGGGATACTAAGGCAGACGCACACCTGAGCGTAACTTTCGCAAAACACAGCCGATTTAGTTCAAATTTGGTATGGATGCATTTGAACACATTCTGATCGATCTGCAGCAAAATTTTAAAATTTTATAAATTTTAAATTTTTAAGTTTTCCAAGGGGGAACCAAGGGGAACCAAAAATTTTTTGTCTCCGATTTCGCTGAAAAGTTGCATATAGGGGTTTTCTGGATTGCTGAACACGAATCTGAAAACCGTTTTTGGATCCAGGTAAATAGAAATTTAGCTAGAAAAGCTAGAAAAGCTAGAAAGCTATTTCTTGCTAAGAAAAGAAAGAAAGAAAGATGTGATGTGAAAGATGGTGATTTGAAAGATGGTCTTTTCTTCTAAGAAAAGAAAGAAAGCTATTTAGCTAGAAAAAGCTAGAAAAAAATTTAGCTAGAAAGTTAGCTAGAAATAAGCTAAAGTTGTAAGCTTAATGTTTAAGTTCATAAGCTAACGAAAAGCAGGATCGAAAAACAGTTTTCAGATTCGTGTTCAGCGACCAAGATAACCCCTATATGCAACTTTTCAGCGAAATCGGACACAAAAAATTTTTTGGTTCCCCTTGGTCCCTCCCAAATTGGAAAACTTAAAAATTTAAAATTTTTAAAATTTTAAAATTTTACTGCAGATCGATCAGAAATGTGTTCAAATGCATACATACCAAATCTGAACTAAATCGGTTAAGTTTTGCAAAAGTTACGCTCAGGTGTGCGTCTGCCTTAGTATCGCCTATTTTGCTTGTATGGTCACTTCCACCTGAAATCGGAACAAAGTGAACATGCAGCTCGGGTAGTGCTAGTGAATTGTTTTGTCCAAAATAGAAGCATTCTTTTCAAATTTATGGCCTAAGGCTTTTAATGAAGTTATTAGTTTTCTTTGTGCGCTACTTTAACTATGGCTTCTCGTACTGTTATTGAAAGAACATTGGTTTCAACCAGTGATGGCACCGGGTCATCAGGCCAGTTCGAGTCAATTCTTAAATCGGGTCACCAGATCAACATCAACAGCTTCAGCCAATCAGCTTCAAGAGCTGATTTATCCCATATGAACACCTGAAAAATTTTAGTCTACAAGAAAACAATGCCCTATTCTTTCTTGCTGTTTTGTAAAACAAGAACTAATTTTTGCCTTAAAAATGGCTTAATTTTCGGACTGGTCACTAGCGAAGAACGCACAAAAAGGTTACCCTTGTAGACTAAATCTATATTATTCTGTGGAATTTTGGGATTTTCTGAAAAACCAAGCAGCCGGGTCATTGGGTCACTGAGTCAGGGCTCCGAAGGTTCACCGGTTCATCAGGCCAAGGAAGATAAGTGATAAGTAAACCCGGTTTCCATCACTGGTTTTCACCTTATTTACTTTTTATCCATTAGAATTTGGCTAGCATCGCAGGCTCAGCTCTAAAAGCTTGCATAAAAGGCAAAATAACGGATTAAAGTTTAATTTGAACCTTTTAAGGTTTTGGATGTGCCTATTCTTTAATTGTATACATTTTAGACATCATACGGCCATGTAGCTAGTCATGCCAGTTTGCAAACAAATCCGTCTGTGGCCAGTAGCTATTTGGACGGGGTATGTTATGCTTGTATTGTAGCATAATTGAACATTTATAAAAATGAAATCTAATGGCTAAAGATCTGTATCTGCATAGTATTGATGATACAGATATAGTATGTATGTAGCTGTGATTCTACATGTATGCAAAAAGTTGTACATACGTGATTTGTAAATACGGGGATTGATATGAACAACGAACAATGCTGTAGTTGTCTTTCCAAATTTTTCAATCTTAGACGATCCGGAAAATGTCGGAAATTTGTAAAAACAGTCATTCCAATGTAGCTATGAGATACATGCGTTGTGCGTGCGCTATATTGAGCTTAGCCTTCCTCGTGAATGGTTATTTCCAATTTTAGGGTTAACGAAAGCGTATAATAATTGCACAATTTAAGCCAATACACATCCCTAACTCAGTGACATTTAGAAAATTGTTTTCTGGTTTGAGTGAATGTGTAGCAAGTCAGAAGTGACAAGTTTCTCGCTGACTTCACTTTTTGACAGCTTTCGTTATCCTGCTGGATATGACTGCTACTCTTCAAAAAGTAGATATGATATACAGTCATTTAGTCATGCTTTGATTCTGAATGCTAACTTTTATGAGGTTTTTTATTTTAACTTGAGGGAAAGCTATAAGTGTGACCATTAAAATAAAGACTTTTTCGTAAGAGCCGAAGAACATAAAACCTTATTGAAAAACAAGACCTGTTACCTAAACAATCTATCCGCCCTCAAGAGTTTCAACTATGCTGCTAAAGCTTTGCGTCCAGGAACAAAAAATTAGAACAGAACTGTTCCGTTTGAGCTGTAGCACAATTCCTCGTTTTCCCAAAATGGTTCAAGTTAATACAGTATTTTTATTATAACATTAAAGTATTTTTATATTAATAATAAAGCATAAATGAATATTCATAATAATTATAAAGTATTTTTATCATCCAGGGACCGAATCCGAAGCCAGTTTTCAATTCAGTTTTTGTTCATATTTTGTACTGTTTATTATGGGGTGCAGAATAACACTGTTAAACAAAATTTTTTGCTTCCACTTGCTCACTTCTCGCTCAGAGCTTTTTTGAGGGTGAGGCCGCGACGGACATCACAATGTGTTTACGGGCTAGGTCTACTCTGAGCACTCGAATGCTTAGAAATGACAGCATTACCTTCTAACTTCCTGCAAATTCTTACAGTCAGAGCAAACTAATAATGCTAATTAAGGTAGTGTTGTTTCAGTAGCCCATTTTAGTTTCAGTTTCAGTTTCAGTTTCAGTCGGCAACCTAAACTACTTTCAGTTTCAGTTTCAGTTTCAGCCGGATACCAAAAATAATTTCAGTTTCAGTTTCAGTTTCAGTCGTCATCCCAAAATAATTTCAGTTTTAGTTTCAGTTTCAGTCGTCATCCCAAAATAATTTCAGTTTCAGTTTCAGTTTCAGTCGGTGACGCAAAATAATTTCAGTTTCAGTTTCAGTCGGCAAGGCAAAATAGTTTCAGTTTCAGTCCGAGTATTAAAATAGTTTCAGTTAAAGGAAGTCATAGCAAAAAAATTAAAAGTTCAGTTTCCAAATGTATTTGTTATTTAAAATTGTTGAAGCGCAGTCTTATTTTTATATCCAAGCTTCTATATCAGTTATAAATAAAACTTCATCTCATACTATTTATTTGCAATTCCTTGGTTGTACAATAATTTTCTTAGTAGAGACAAATCAAATATACGATCCGCTGTGAGATAATTGCTTGCTTTGCTGCATTGACTTTCTTTTTAATTAATTATCTAAAACAGCTTTGGTGATTTCCTTCAAAGCATAACATCCCTCCAAAGTGTATGTAATGGTTTTGAGGAAAATAATGGTTCATTGCTGTAACTGAATGCTTTGCCTCTACCTAAAGCCATATATTGTAGAGGTGCCACAGACACGTATGCTTTAAAACCTATATGCCTAAAGCAATTGTACTGTAACACAACTTCTTAGTTTTATCTAATGAGCTGACAGTAAATGATCTAAAAGTAATACTGCTATCTAATATGTAATATGATGGCTAAAATTGGACGCACACATTCAATCTTTCGCAAGAAAAACTATTCTGGGAAAATTTGCAATGGCCTTTTCAAGGAACTTAAGCATACGCAGAGACTGAAATGACGTTTCTTACGCAGAGACTGAAACTTTTCAGTCTCAGCATGAACTGAAACCTGTTTCAGATCCAGCGAGCAAGAAAAGCTTCAAGTTTTACGCTGGGACTGAAATGGTTTCAGGTTATACTAGTTTCAGTTTCAGTTTCAGTTTCAGTCCTAAAATTGGGATTGTTTCAGTTTCAGTTCCAGTTTCAGTCGGACAGCTTAAATCTTTTCAGTTTCAGTTTCAGTTTCAGTCGGACAGCTTAAATCTTTTCAGTTTCAGTTTCAGTTTCAGTCCACTTTCCCAAATACTTTCAGTTTCAGTTTCAGTTTCAGTGACTGAAACTGAAACATGTAGAGACTGAAACCTAGTTTCAGTTTCAGTTTCAGTGACTGAAACATCACTAAATTAAGGTCAGCAAGGTTAATGAGAACCACCAAAGCGTCCGTAGCTTCGCCTCAGACCGGTTAAATCTAAGTTGATCAAGTTATTCCGGTTTAAAAGTGGTTTCTGACACACTCTTGATCAACATCAAAGTTTTGCCTTGTTTTATGACTAATTGCTGATGAATTTCAATGAAACTAGTCTGAATAGGGCAATAGATTTTCAATAGCTGATGAAGGTGTGAGGGGAACACGGAAATTGCCTGTCCATTTCCTTTTTATTACGATATTTAGCTTGTCCAAAAAGTCCTCGCTTTTGTCTTTGCCTAATTTCAGTAGGCTCGCAAATGGTCATCGAGACAATTTAAAAGGAGGCTTTATGTGGACCTCGCTACTTATATTAGTCATTACTTTTAGAAAACGAATCCCTGCATTTTTTGATTAAAATATTTAGCGGAACTTTATCCCGCATTTTACCAAACTAATTAGAAAGTGTTATTATCATCTTGTTGTTGGGGTTAGTAATTTCTGTCAGTCAGTCATTAAAGTTACACTTGGTTGCCAGATTATGCTATAAAATATGTCAAAGGTAATACCTACGGTTTATTTGGCTCAAACAACATGCGCAAGTTTGGTGTTATGCATTACATAGATCGGTAATTTTATGCTGGCACTGGCACATCCGAAGTTTGCAATCTACAATGCAAATTATTTCTTCAAGTCTACATAAATTGCGAAGTCTCCATAACTTCTTTCACCTCTCACATTTGTCAGCCAGTTGTGTATTACTTTGCTTTGCTTCAGAGCTTTCTTTCCATGTCTTCCGGTTGGTCCTTGGGATCAAGTCCAAGTATGAGTCCTTCCCCTTCTCCTTCACTGCTTCGTAGTGCCTGGGGTGCTGATATCATTCACCTTCCAACCAAGCTGGAGCAAACCATCAGAATTAAAAAGGGAAACCTCCCCGTAGGTAAGATATGCGCTCAAGAATAATTATTACTGTAAAGTACCTAATATATAAAATACATACCTTGTAATATATGAACAGTTCTACATAACAGCAAACTACTACGTACGTACATTCTATATTCTTTAGGAAATGGACACAAATTTATTTAGCAAACATTGAATATTTTAAGCTTACATACACGGAATGTTAAATTAGTGTTTAAATTTTGACTTGATTTAATGATTTAGTTTGTCTTGTATTTTAGGCGTTAAGCTGGAAACAGTGGACAAAGCAATCAACGGGTGCATGGTCAAGGATATTCATAAAAGTGGTGCTTTTGGCAAGGATGGTAGAGTTCATGTTAGCGATTTGCTAGTGAAAATCAATAATGAGAATCTGAAAAATGTCACAAACTCTCAGGCGCGAGCAATACTCCGAAGAACTAATCTGATATGCATTGACTTCCAGTAAGCACTAAGTTTTTTCCGGCTACGCCTCAGCGTAGCCGGCTATTATACATTATTCTGTGTGCAGTGATGTCTGCTCCTCATTGAAAATTTGGCACCAGCTGAACTGGTCATGTGTTGAATATAGGAGGTGGTTTGATACAGTTCAACACTGTACTATTGTACATATATACATATTCGTACTTTTGTGCACTAGAATTCGAGTCTGTTTAATGTTCCCATTCTTTTCATCTTTTCGTATGCAAATTAGGTTACTGACTTTTGAGATTGCTTATCTTAAAGTTTCTTCCTGTTGCTCGCCAAGAAAACAATGATACATATGCATATTTAATTCTATCAACAAATTAATTCAAAAATAAGCGCCTTCAGGTCTTTCATGTCATACGGATTAATTCACACAAACATCAATTCCACAAAAGGTAAAAACCTTCAACACATTACCACACATTCTAGCTAACCTCCCTCAAAACGTTATTCTTTGCTGCGTAGCCGGCACAATACTTTTAGAAAAGTTAAGCCCCGTATCTTCCAACAACCCTTTTGCATACATCTTCTGCTTGTTACTGTTGGAAGGAAATAGAAGATGTCTTAATCAGTGTTTGAATTCAGCCAATGTAAGGTTTAAGATTAAAGCCTTTACTTGACTTGAAAAATTAAAGCAGGATTTTTCAGAGATAGGGATTTCAGAAACCTTTGATATTCCTCACAGACTTAAGCATTATATGATATTAAAATTTTAGTGTGACTTTCATTCCTGGCGTTGAAGCACTTAAATATAAGGATCAGTGGTTAAAGGAACAAGGAAATCCAGTTCAAGATTTCGCTCTTCAGTCTATAAATAGAATGTCTCCAAGGTAAGACCAGTTGTCGTTTTCATGCTGCATTAGCACGCTGTTGTCCGAAGCTATTTGTTGTTGTGTGATTATTCGCAAGCTAAGAATCAGTATTGTCCTGAAAACGCTTGTATGCCTCAGTTTAAGGCACTCTGATTTAGAAAATTTTGTAACTAAACTGCTTCTCGCCTGCTCTTGTAAAGTTTCGATCGTATTAAATCTATCATTACATACAACGAGATACAGCTTGAGCGAGCCTTGAAGAAGCACAAACAAAGCAATTAAGGGTTTTGTTTGCGTCATTGTGATTTTCTGTCTTAGGACTTTCCCTAATTACTATCAGTAAGTTAGCTTGTTTGTCGCGTTGCTTGCATATCTCTATATATTAATGGGACCGCATCTATTCCCCTTTCATATACTACTCATACTTTTTGCTTAACTTTTTCTTTCTTTTTCATAAATCGCTGTTGTCATTTGTTCCGTGTGGTGGGCTGCTACTGTTACGCTAGGCGAATTTACAACTCCGTAGAATAAATTATTATTGAAGCACTGCCTGCAATGCTACGAACAATCTACAACCTACATAAATAGCTACAATAGAACCAAGAACCAGTACAGCCCCTCTCTATTTTTCGTAGATTTAAGCTACAAATTACGCTTATTTTCATGCTTGCTTGCTACATACCTAGTAATTTCCTGGGCATGCTCAAACTCAGAAAGCTATATATATATATGTAGGATATAGACCAGATTGGATTCAATGCTTTCAGCACCGTACTGGCTTAAGAATCCAATTTCATAATTTCAGTAACGAAAATTAAGTTACATTGGTTAGTATTGAACTGGAACAATTTCCATATAATTCTTCGAACATTGCTTGTCTCTTGCTGCACAGCACCACAACAGCACCACTACGCATATTCTAGCTGATTTGTAGGATTCTCTATTTTTCTTGAATTCAGATAAAAATGATGAGCATCCGATAATGCTTAACGTTTCTTTACCATTTCTCTAAATCATTTCTGCAGCACGTTTTTCTGTTGAACTTGTCACTTTTAGTTTTACCTGATTTAAATATTTATGTACATACCTTCTTTGTCCAGATTGTTGCGATTTCGGGGCAACGGATCAAGGCGGGATGGTCTTTTTTCCTTTGGTTCAGAAGCTAATATCAAATTATTTGTTAACAGGCAGTCAGAAACGTTATTAGCTAAACTCTTACAACACTGGATGTACTTAAAATTTTTTATCAAAGTTAGACAGTCTCTAGCTTTATGGTTCTACGGCACAGACAATCCGTTTAGGCTTTATTTTTCTGTTCTAGATCTCCCTATATGGCAGACTCTCCCAGCGCCCAGAAATCAGCGAGTGAAGAGCCTCCCATTTCTTCCGAGAAAATGCACTCCCCCACCCTTTCTGACGAGGACTCTATGCCTTCCTTCCTCAACTTCGAACAGCGACATCCGGCTGGAAGTCCGGCCGAGGTTGCTGCAGAACGTCTCATTCAGGCTATATTTGCTTCCTCTCACTGTAAGCTTAAGCATTATGTATATTTTTTATGACGGTGATACATGAATGGGTGGGATCTTTCGTTTTAGCAAACGTTCCATAGTGAAAATGCACATATACTCTAATATATAGTACATATGATACCAAGAGTACATAATAACCAACAGTGTGACAAGCGTCACACTCTTAGTTATTATTCTGGGGACATCATCTGCACGATAACGGCTGCCCCCCCTAAAGCTCGAAAGTGGCCAGCTGCTGATAGAACGTTTTTGGCTTCAACACATAAGCATACAAGCGAGTGATGGTACACAAATGTGTACTAGGTACTCATTTGTGGAGGGGGGTCACTGGTGTCCAACTTGTGGTGGAGGGGTCAGCCATTATCGTGCAGATGATTTCCCCAGCCTCATAAGCAAGAGTGTAACGCTTGTCACACTCTTAGATATTATTATGTACTCTTGATACTACATATAGTACATACTGCACACATATAATTGAAAAACCCTTCCGGGTGATGAATCGTAATAAGCAAGTGTAACCGAAGAGCTGTTATGTAAGCATGCGTTTTAACAAAAGATCTACTATAAACTAAAAATTCCGTTGGTTAACAAAACCTACCAAAAACTACGTAACATCTCTGTCTTTTGTCGTACATAGCTTCGTATCATATACATCTACCTATGCATAGCCTACATACATTGCCTAATTCAACAAAAATTTAGTGGACCACGTCTCCTTGTTCGAAGCCGTTGAGATTTTGAACGTATCGTTCATATTACCTTTTCTTACCCATTCTTAGGTACATCCATAAGAGCTCAATGATAGATGATTTATATACCTAGAAATGTAGAAACTGCATTTGACCACCTGTAATGATAAAGTTATGCATTACCTTGGTAACTAAACTAAGTAGTATAAATCTAGGAGTTGACTTTTTGTTTTCTCTGCACTCCTAAAGTAATCTATCATCTGTGATATTGGTGATAACTAACAGAGCTACGAATCATGCTTCCAAGTCCCATACCCGTTCAGTTGCTTTGTATGCTTTATATCACTTATGCTTTTATATGCTTTTATCTTGAGTCCAAACCAAAGACTGAGCTTTAATAGCAAAACAGCACATTTATATAGTGCTCAAACTTCCGATCAGCAATTAGTTCTAAACAAGAACTTTTCCTACATTTCCAAGCAACGGATACAATCACACAATCACCGATTACAACATTTTCTCTCCTTAAAAATGTTCAAATTTACGAAAATTTAAATTATGATTATCTCTTCAGATTCTGTGTCTTCTAACTCCACTTTTCCACAGTATTGCCCGAACCAGAGTTTGTGGCGAACATCCGTGCAAAATTGAAAAAATGGCCAGACTCATCGCACCGCCTGCATACCGCTTATAGGGCCGCACATATGCCGGCTACCCCATGTGAACCACCGCAGTTGGAATATTTTAGGCTTTGGTTCCCAAATTCTGCAGCCGTCCCATGACCCGCTTGATGTTCGGTTCCCGGTTTGTAACCGACGCGCTTGACGGAATGACCCATATTTGCCGACGGATCCATTGATTTGGCTTCTGCCAGCGACGACTCGATTTGTCTGGCCAAAGACAAAGTCTTTTCCAGTGTCAAATCTTTCTCATTGGTAGGCGTTGGCGGGTTCGACTGGACGCAACCTTCTGGATGATCTGATCTCTCAACACTCGTCAGTCAGTGCCCCATGTTTGCACTTCGCCATCAGAGCACGTAATTCCGAGTACCATTCGTTGAAAGGCTCGGTAGGGTGTTGTTGACACTTGCGAAACTCAAAGCGAGAGGTAACAACGTTTTGTTTAGGGTCAAAATGACCTTCCAGTATCCTCAAGGAGTCTTCAAGATCTGGGGTTTCCTCAGAACCGCAGACAGTAGAAGTGTCTTTGACCTTCCGCTCCAAGACAGCAGGACCGCCACTCTTCTTTTCGCCGAAAACTGCTGTCTCATACCCCAAATTGCAACCAGATAGTTGTTGAACATCTTCTTCTAATGACGCCAGGAAATCGGCAAACTGTCAGGACAAGCCAAAAGTGTGGGGCCAAAGCTTGTTCCATCTTGATCAGCTTGATGTGTCTTTTCCTGCTATTTGAGCCAACTCTCCTCGCCAGATATTGTATCTTGTCACCAAACCAAAGACTGAGCTTTAATAGCAAAACAGCACATTTATGTAGGTCTCAAACTTCCGATCAGTAATTAGTTCTAAACAAGAATTTTTTCAATTTTCAAGCAACGGATACAATCACACAATCACAGGTTGCAACATTTATAATTTTAAATTTTAAATTGGTATTTTCCGCTGTCCAACGCTAGTGTTTTAGTAATCCTCAATAACGAATTCCTTACATTTTACAGTTAGAAAATGGAATAAAACTATAAATAAGTAAGACTAGAGGTTCTAGCACTGTATATACTAAAGTCTGACACAAAAATGTGTGTACGAAATCTGTAAGGCCTCCAGTGAAGTCAATCTACGTCGTAACCCCATAAAACCATATATTTTCGGAATCCTTGCAGCGAGACAAACATTTTAATAAAATTTAAAATTTTTTAAAATTTCAAAAATTTTTAAATATCGGTTTTTCGGGGAATTTTTTCGGACCGTGCAAGCTATTCAGCTCATTCTTTCACAAAAATTTTCCCGTCCGAAGACGCATCGATTGACCCAAGAACGAAAAAAATCGGTTGAGAAATAAGCATTTTATTCCAAAATTTCGTTTTTCCATTTCCTTTGATGTTTGCCGCTTTTTGCAACTTTGACTGGTTATTACTCGCGACTCGCTCACCCGAAAAAATTTTCGATTAGATTTTCAGGACCGCCTAGGCGCCCGCTTTCACATAATATATGTGGTATTTCAAAATTTGAAAATAGATTTTTTGAAAAATACCACTTTTTGACCCAAAATTTCGGCATAGCAATTCTGGCAAAATTGAGTAAAAATAACATAATCATAAAATTCAAGCTGAGCTGAATCCAATGATATAAAGCTTTTGTTGCTACGAGTTATATTGCGCCAGCAATGAATTTTTAAACAATATCCCTTATTTCAGCTGGTTTTTGGCTCTCTTTGATGTTGCCGCCGTGATTTGAATGAAGCAGTGTAAACTAGCAAAACCAGTTGAAATAAGGGATATTGTTTAAAAATTCATTGCTGGCGCAATATAATTCGTAGCAACAAAAGCTTTATATCGTTGGATTCAGCTCAGCTTGAATTTTATGATTATATTATTTTTACTCACTTTTGCCAGAATTGCTATTTGAGTCAAAAAGTGGTATTTTTCAAAAAAAATCGATTTTCAAATTTTGAAATACCACATATATCAGGTGAAAGCGGTCGCCTAGGCGGTCCTGAAAATCTAATCGAATAATTTTTCGGGTGAGCGAGTCGCGAGTAATAACCAGTCAAAGTTGCAAAAAGCGGCAAACATCAAAGGAAATGGAAAAACGAAATTTTGGAATAAAATGCTTATTTCTCAACCGATTTTTTTTGTTCTTGTATCAATCGATGCGTCTTCGAGCGGGAAAATTTTTGTGAAAGAATGAGCTGAATAGCTTGCACGGTCCGAAAAAAATCCCCGAAAAACCGATATTTTAAAATTTTTGAAATTTTAAAAAATTTTAAATTTTATAAAAATGTTTGTCTCGCTGCAAGGATTCCGAAAATATATGGTTATATGGGGTTACGACGTATATTGAGTTCACTGGAGTCCTTACAGATTTTGTACACACATTTTTGTGTCAGACTTTAGTGTATAAAGTTTTGGCCCCAGAGGCTGGATAATGGGCGACCAAAGACCTTTCCAGGGGTGCTGTGCGCTATAGACTGGACACGCAACCTGGACTGGAGATATTTCCAGGCCGACCTCGACAAGCCTCGCCAATTAAGACACACCAAATAATTCGTGAAGCTTAAGCTCAACCCCAAATACTGCCAGAGTCTAACCTCAAATATTCTTAGGCGGTTCCTACCTACCGAACTAAACAATCTTAAGACAGCTAAAATACACTGGGCCAAGTGGCCGTATTACAAAATTTAATATAAATGGAGGGGGTATATCAGATATAGAAACAGGTACAAGACTTACAAATTTACTGGTCCAGACAGGATCAGAGAATATTGACCATTAAGCATTAATTGACAAATCGAAATCCAATAGCACAGTAAATATAAATAGGTCCCGACAGGTTGGGATATCCGGAATCCCCCTCAACCTATCACCAGATTGACAAGGATATTTACTCCTCCAGACCGAGTTTCAATAACATCCGATCCCGCCCAAAAGCAGAATAAAGCGCAAACGTGAATTTTGGAAATGTTCAAAGAAAACGTATACAGAGCCAACCGGCTAGCAAGAGAGAATTAACAAGACTGGCTAGTAACTAGTAATAGTAACTAGTAACTAGTAACTGACTAGTAATTAACTGAAAAGTAACGAGAGAAAAAAACCAGTCACGCGATCACACGTGACCTGGCCCAGCCATTAGAATTTTGACAAGCTTTTGAGAGAGAATTTTGAGCGTAACTATTTTAGAGAAATGCACGAGAATGACGATCATGTTTTCACAATCATTGACAATTACACAATTTCAAATACCCATTATGAACTGAAGGGGCAATTTTAGCGAAAACACAATACTTAAACTAGGACTGATTTTGAGTGAAGAATCTTTTAAAATCATTAACGAAATATGACAGTAGAGCATCTCCGCCCTACTGTACACTAGCACTATGTTCTGTTAAACAGAAAATTCAGTTTGTCAACCACTGAACCCGCTGCGGTAACACGTGGGTAGAAAAATCCTCAGGGTCCCTTTATAATTTTACATAGGGTTATCACATAGCGTTACTTAATTTAAGAATATTAAATTTCTATCAAGAATATTAAATTTCTATCAGTCACCAACTTTTACCACAAATTTAACGTCCACATGTTCAGGCGTAGCTATGCCAAATATTTGAATTGGAAGGTTAAGCACCGAATGCAGCATGTATATCAAGTATATATGTATATTATATAGAATATACATTCTTTCAATAATTTCTCCTAATATACAATTAGATAGACAAACCATCATGTGTATCTTCTGCACTAATATTATCAAATATTTAACAGATTTTTCCAGAGATACGAAGCCGTTTTCATGTCCTAAAGAGTTCGTCAGTGTCATAAAGTATAGTTGGCTTTCGTCAGTGTTTGTAGCTGTTTTGGCCTTTCATATCGAATAATCTCTTGCTACGAGAGAATGTTAACAAGAGCCATGAAACATTCATGTGTATGGTTTCAGTTCACCTTTGAGTTCTGGCAGGATCTACTGTCTTTTCAGTATGACAGCCTGAGTGAGCAATATTACTTCAGATCAGACTTTAATATCTCTAAATGAGTTGACTTTCCTAGGGATTAGGTCCTGGAAAGCAAACAGGTTGTACTGAATCCAGCCTACTTCACTGATACCTCCAAACATTGCTCTACTTGCCTATGCTAGACATTGTATTACTTTTCTTTTATAAATAGTTTCAAACTAATTGATACTTTGCAAATTAATTAATTACTATGTACTGCTCATCTTTGGCATCTACTCCACAACAAGTATTCTTGCTTTGGATTAACAGCCTTTATTACCACCGCAACTTAATTCCCTGACATGTCAAAAGGAAGATTTGATTCTTTGAATAGAATTGCGACAAGATTTAAGGATTCATTAACAAACTTAACAACACGAGTATTCGGGGAGGAAGGTGAATATGAGTCATTCGCTGTATATAGGCATAGGCTTAAATAGCCGAAACATAGAGATAGAACCAATAATTTAGTATACGTTTGAATTTGAAATAACATTTGCTGTCATTTAGAATTTTGCAAATCTATTCTATTGCTGATTTTTTGTCTTGTTTCAGTATGGCTTGAAGGAGTGGCCGGGCATTTGGAGGACGATGATTCGAGCGATCATCAGTCTGCGTCCACATCTCATGACACTGTAACCACTACAAGTCTTTCACATGCACAATCTTCCATGGGCACTGGAAATAGCACCACTGCAGCCATTACAATGATTTCTTCCCATTCCGTAAACCCTCCAAGTTAGTATGCTATTCTTCACAGCTGGTGTGTTATGAATCACACTTGATAGGGTGGTAGAAACCCACTCCGGGATCTATATAGCGAGCTCGATCAATACACACAGAGATTCGACTCACCCAATTGCAAACTGAAGGCAAAATTACCAATTTTGCGTGCATGTGTTGAATTTCAAAATATCCTTGTTAAAGTTTTTATTGTTTCTCGCATTTATTTTCAAAGCTTCTAACAATCTAACCAACAGAATTTCCTGACACTCAATGCTCGTGATTCCGTGATTGGCTGTGGTGTGATTTTTACTACTATTTTATAAAAATGCAGTAAACGGTTAGTTACGTCAAAAATAATTTTGCTTGTCTTTATGATAAATTTTAAAAGAACAACAACATTTGGATAATAGTCTTTGAAATACTTTCACGTAGGTCCATTTATTTGTTTCAGCTTATTCTTCCGTAGAACAACCTGAGCCGCCGGATAGTCAGGAAGAGATTTTGACCGTCACCAGCATGGAGATAATTGAACCCCCTCACAGCACGTTTGATGAGCAAACGCTTCCGACAATCGCGGAGACAGAAGAGGTTAGCAGTATCGCTGAAACCTCGACTGGCTCTGTGCGAAGTCAGTCCAGTCGTGCGGGTTCCGCGGCCCGAACTCCTTCCGTCGCCTCCAACAAATCTGACACTCCGTCAACCATCGAGCCTGAAAGTTTGCCTCCCCTGCCCCCTCCAGTGGAAGAGATCGATGAACGCGAATCTTCCTTTCCCCCTCCCCCTACCGTTGGCGAGCTTACTGACCTGAACCCTCCGAACCAATCGGAACCTCCACTTCCTGAACCCCCCTTATCCGAGCCTCCTGCCCCAGACGTTACTCCCGCTCCTGAGATCCCGCCTAAACCGGCACCCCCGCCTCCCTATCCCGGCAATATATCTGGATCCGTCACAGTGCAGCCTCCAAATCTTGGTAGTCCCAGTCTTAGTGGCATCAAGTATTGGGGCGAACCAAGGGTTGTGGAACTGGTCAAAGAACCAGGGAAGTCCCTTGGTATCAGCATTGTTGGAGGGAAAGTGGAAGTGCCACCGCTGCCTAGTCAGGCTGCTGTGATGGATCACGACGGACAGCAGCCTCAGAAGGCAACGCGGGTGGCCGGGATTTTTATTAAGAACGTGATTCCAAACAGTCCGGCCGGAAGGAGTGGGAAGCTTTTCATGGGCGACCGAATTATCAGTGTGAGTTCTCTGATTTGAATTGAAGACGATGATATTTATACAGCAATATCATTAAAAATTTTCTCTGTGAGTTCTTAAATATGGTTTATTTGATTTGGCTTTATCTCATTTCAATAGATTTAATGTTTAATTAATTTAATTAATTAATTTATTTAATAAGCTTTAATTTTTTGCTTTTTTGTCGTTTTTATCGTTACCTTAGTTTATTATAAATACCTTTAACTTTAACTTTAAGTTACCTTATTTTTAGGTTAATGGAGTTGACCTGAAGCAAGCAACCCATGAATATGCAGTAGAAATTATACGCAATGCTGCCAACCCTGTGCGATTTACTGTACAAAGCTTACACGCTACTATGGTACGGTATTGGGCATTATTTTAGTATATATCTTTTTTCTCTTTACGTTAAACTTACTAAAGTAATAGGGAAGTAAATTTAAGTAAGATACTGAAATTTGTTTCAAACAAATACATATACAGCTATGATGCTAGTTGCTGTAACGTCTGACAAACCACCAACTCTTTACTCGAAGGTTGCATAACCAGAATACCTTGTGTTCCTGCTATGCAACTCTTTAAATATCATACGTGTTCTACCTTAGAATGCAATTCAAAGCAAGATCAAAACTTGCGTAACTCAGCTACTACTCTACTTTAGGTTTCGTATTTATATAATTTTAGCCAACAACGTCATCTCAGCCCAATTCAACCGTTACAACGCCTACAGCCACGACTGCATCAGGACCTCCTTTGCCTCCTAAACCCAGATATGTGCCTCCACCTTTCGAAATGCCAACAACGACTGCGGCCTCCCCGACTACTTCCACGCCTGTCACAGCTCATGCTGCTGGCACTGGGCCCTCTGCAATAGTCACCACAGCTACACTCACATCCATTGAAACTCAAGTTACTGTAACTCCTGCAGGAGTATGTCACTTTTATATGTACTTACATAAGTTGTGTATAGCGAAGGCTGTCCTTTTCATTTCCTACGTACAAAGCATGAACTCGAGTCAGAGAGACAAGCTAATCCTTATTTTGGAGCGACTTAAGTCTTACTTTCCAAATAAGAAATCTACATCCTGTCTTTTTGTTTCTCTGAGAAATTCATGGTAACCTCTGGCAAAATCACGCGAAAAGAGGAGGCTTTTCCGCAGAAACAACTTAAATAAATAGCCAGAAGTTCTTGTGAAGGAACAACATCGGACTTCCTATCTAAATCTGAGACAGTTTTCTAGTCGCTCGGCTTTGCCAGGCAGAGTATTCATGCTTTCAGTTTCTTTCAGCAAACGAGAGAACGCATGTCCCCTCCTCCCGTTCAAATTTCCAGTGGTGAAATGAAGGAAATTTCCGTTGAAAGTCCAAAGGAAGAACCGGCGTCCCTGTCTCCAACGACGGACCAATCAACCCGGAGTCCTTCCCTGGACTCCGTCACAAAGCCAGTGATACCAGAAGAGAATGGAGCTGAGGAAAGGGTGGATAGGGTGGATGCCATTTCCAGTCCGCCTGCGCCGATACTCCATTCACACGTTCAGCCTGTGGACAGCTCACTTAGGCTCAAACGGGTATGAAATTGCCGTCGTAGCTTAGTTCCTTATTGACTCTTTACCGCTTTCTTTAGAGTAGTTAAGATCTGAGCATCTTCTTCCAGAAACACGTTATGGTTACAAACGTACGTGGTTTAAAGGCTCAGCTAGAGTTGTGCCGGACCCTAAAGCGAACTTGACACCTGTACCGGCCCGAGACGGACCTGCAGACCTTCAATCAGGCCTCCGGGCTTGGGCATACCACACAGCCTCCTTGAGCACACAGTTTTGAATTTAATCGTGGGGTTGCTAGATTAGGATTCCGTTCCGTCTACAGTAAAAGCACTAGACTTTTAAAATTTCAAAACTACAAGCGTTCTTTGGTTGAATTGGTTGATTTAGAGTATTTTTCATCTACTGCATTGTTAGTAGCCGTATTTATAATAATTATAAAAAGTATTTTATAATAGCCATTCTCATTAATTTCATATTGAAACATTATTAATGACTCTTTTGGTTAACATCTTTTCAGTTGGATTCCATGAGTGCAGCAGCCTTGCCTCATTTGTCTGACGATAATGAAGACGAAGATTGGTATGGATATACTTATAGTAAGTTTCATTTACTTATTATGGAGCAACAGTTGTCAAGAAAATTCGAAATCTAGTAAGGGCATAGATTCATCAAAAAATGGAATCTAAACTTTAATGCTACGTATGCCTTATTGTACATTTTTTATTATATTTATCAGTCATCACTCATCAGAGAGCTAAAGCATACACAGACAGACGATTACAGATGTTAAACTATTGAACGCGCTGGTAAATCAATAACATCATTAACCAACAACCAAAATCAATACTCGCCTCGGAGCTTATCCAAGATTTCTGAACAGTTTTGAGTTTTTTCGTCCTCTGTTGAATGAGTGTTGATTTTTGAATGTTGTTGAACGTGGAAAATTTCGGCCATTAGAACCAAAGTAGGCTTTATTAAAGATAAAAGCTACTTTTGGCTGTATACGTCTAGACTAATGTTTCACTGTTGAGTCAAAAAGTGTCCCCATTTTCTGGGTAAAATTGCATTTTTCTAAATTGAGTTCCTTCCTACTTGTTCTACTTTTGGCCTTAATGGTTGGTGCCGATTGCCTTTTGCTCCAACCGTGAAAAAAATTTTCGTATTTTCGATGGCCGGTTATCTGAAATTCGACCTAGCGGGTACTAATATTTAAATTTGCTTACATGTGTACATTCTAGTAGGCAAGACGATATATTTTAGCATTTAGTAGGGTAACCACTACTATACATAGTATGATACTACATAGTAGTGGTTGGTTACCCTATTTATTATATCCTAAGGTATATATATCGTCCTGTCCTTACAAACCAGCCCTTAACAAAAATAATTCCCCTCCACCATTTGCTAATCGGGCTCGCGATATCGACCGCCAAACTTGTGACCACGCAATAACATACACTCCTACAACATACATACCGGTACAAAGCTTGGCCGCTTCCGTCATTGCAAGGCCTTACATCAATCACTAGATGGTTTGCCATACATACGTGTAAAGTATGCAATCAGGGGATTTATTGTACCCCTTGTTTTGTGCTGTCGTCGGCACAAATTATTGATTTGAAATTGTTGGCTCATCGCTTGGCTGGCAAATCACCCTTCTTCATTTCCTTCCAATGGGAAAAAGGAATATTGCTAAAGCTGCTGAAATTGTTTTTATCAACTGACACGCCAAACTCGGACATGGCAGCCATTGCAATTAACAGAAATTAGCTATTAAAACGCACAAATCTCTTGCAAGTCATGTTATTGTAATTGCTTCTAGAGAAGGCGCAGACCAGATATGGTGAACTGCCAGGAGAGCTCAAATTAGTAACCATCCCGGGCCCGGATGAAAATGCAATTCCCAGCTCTCCAGATACGATTGGTGAAAGCGGATCCGAATCTCCAAAATCAGCTCACGATCTGGGTCTCTCCTTGGCCGGGAACCGGGACTTCGGGAAAATGTCAGTTTTCATTGTGGGAATCAGGCCCAATAGTCCGGCCGATCGCTGTGGGCAATTTGAAATTGGAGATGAACTTTTGGAGGTGCAAAGTTATCATTTCCTGTTTTTTGCGTATCTAAAATTGAACGGATAAAGCGTATAGTTTGATCAATTACTTTAAGTTCAGTTTTGTTATTTTGTTTTGGAGGCTGTAAACATCTTGAAATTTGAACCAGCATAAGGGGTTATAGAATTTTAAAATTGAAAATAGTTCATTCATTGTTTAGATAAACGGCCTGGTTCTCTATGGCAGAAGTCATCTTAACGCTGCTGCTATTATTAAAAGCATTCCTCCATGTTCAACTCGAATTGTCCTGTTGAGGTAATATTATTAGCAAACATTAGCTGAAGTAGTTTCTAGTTAAACCTGCCTTTACTGAGCATAATCTCAAACAATGAGCGGCCAGCTTAATATATAGAAAAATATTGCCCCCAAGTAAGCTTATATAAGTGTAGGAGTTAGTCTATTTTTACAGCCATTTTTGAAGTATTCTTCATGCAAGGAGATTGTCTTCTGCTTTTTGTATGTGTTGTGTAGAGATGGTCCGCTTATATAGAGTAATCTGTTGTAGAAATCCTGATGCCTTGGAAAATATGGCCGTAAAGCCATTGACAAAACGCGTGTCCTCTTCCAGTCCTTCGGCAACGGGTGGATCTCATTCGACCGAACATCAAGTTAGACAAAAACTAAAATAGTCCGAATAGTGTAATGTGAACATAGAATAAGCTGGGGGATGTAAACCCACATAGACCGACGAAAAGGGACAGACCTTCTCAGCGGGAAGGTAAAAGGGCAAATCTTTTCGTCCAGAAGCGGAAAAAAGGTAGACCGACCCCGTAACGATTTTTATCCAAAATTGGTCATTCTTGGCAGAAATTAGCAATGTTTTCAAAACGTTTAAAAAGTTAATCAGAAATTTGAAATTTTGCTGGTATTCGGGTAGACTCCCTTAAAATTGAGCTTCAGCACTATAGCATATCTGTTTTTTATAGGTGGGTACCAATTACTGTTTATTGGTGGTGTGCGTCACTTCAATTTGCGGTGAAATTGTAGGGTTCGTCAAAATTTAAAAAATTCGTGATGACTGTTATACATGTAATCGTGTAGCGTTTTTACCAGGGCTGGTGGACCAAGAGAAAACCGAGCTCAAGGCGGCAGGCGTCAGGCACCCTTGTACCACGAAACCGGGACCTAGGAGAGAGAAGGGAAGACGGAGGATCAGCTTTTCATTCAGAATTGAAAGTCAAGAATTCGAACCACGCCCCTTCTGCTTCAGAGTCAGACATGCTAAACCACTACACCACAGGGCCATCAGCTGAACTCCCGGCTTATCAATGTTTCCAATGCCTGCTTCCCTTACAATCGTATCTACTGGACTCGATTAACCTTTTAACTGTAATTAAAGATGACTCTTCTTTTAGGTTTTGCCTACTCCTCCGAGTCCTCAACAAGTTCTGTCTCCGCAGGAAGCGTCAGCTCGCAGGGTTACACTGAAGAAGGTAAGTGTTAACATCAAACTTTATCCGCAAAATTTATAGTACAGTACAAAAATTAAAAATAAATAATTTCACATTTCCAGTAACGGCTGGATAAATGGTATATGTAAATAAATAGGTAAATATATAGGTAAATGTAAAGGGTAAAGCTTTCAGGTAAATCTTAGTTTTCTAAAAGTTAACTTCTAAACTGTGATTTTTGAAATTTCAGGGAGCTACAGGATTTGGCATCACGTTAACTGAAGGTACCACCGCTGAGCAGCAAAGGGGAATCTTTGTCACCAACATATCTCCAGATTCATTGGCAGCAGAGGTTCGTAGGAAGATTCCGATCTTTTGAATCTAAAGATCAGTTTTTATTGTTTTTAATTTCTTCGCGTTTTAACATCAGAGTCAGCTATTCACTGCTGAAGCTGATTCATTAATATTAATTTATATCTGGACATTTATGAACATATATGATTTAAAATAAATTGAAGTCGTCGCATTCAATTCACTTTTGGGCACCCCGTTATGGACAAACATCCTGCTTTCCTTACTCGGCGTGCAAATGAAATGGGTTACTTAATGACTAGTAAATTACTTTTTATTTTAATTTCTTTTTCAGAGTGATCAACTTAAAGTTGGCGATCAAGTTCTTGCAGTCAATGGTCAATCTGTAATGAACATGACTTCCAGCAAGGTACATATACATAGATACACAAACTATAGTCTAGTCTAGCAAACTTAAACTGGTACAAAAGAGTGGATTTTGTGGAGAGTTTATTATTCAAGTTAACTATGACAATGTATATATTTTCTAAAAGCTCAGAAACCAGAGATTTCAAAAATTTTAAAAAAATTTTAAATTTTAAAATTTAAGATTTCATAAATTTTAAAAACGGTAGGAAAAGAAATAATAAGCGAAAAGTAGTCGAGTTTGGTATCAAATTAAAGGTCTCGGAACCGACACGGTGGCTTCTTTGAAGTTTGTTTAAATTAGCTTATCTTATACATGCATGAAGATCCACAGCTGCAACTTTCACGTAGTTGTGTATAATGATAAGATGCAAAATGTAGCTCACTGGCTTGACTTGATTCAGCTCACAGCTTCCGCAAACCTGAATTAAACCCTCGAAATGTGCTAAAACTACCTATTTTTGGTGTTTAAAGAGGAATAACTTTCGCAGACAGCATTTTTGAGCGATGACCCAATTATAACTTTCACTCAGCGTGATGAGAGCTGCCAAATGAGCCCACGCTTGTAGCGATTGGAGCAACTTTTGTTTTTCGGGAAATGGGCCCACTGGAACCACGGGCTAGAGGCCCGCATTTACGGCCCGCGGCCGGGCCCGGCCCGCGGGCCGGGCCGGGCGGGCCGACGACCAAAGTTCACGGACCAGTGCCGGGCCGCGAAACTCACGGGCCGGGCCGGGCCGCGGGCCGAAACTCACGGGCCGGGCCGCGGGCCGAAACTCACGGGCCGGGGCCAGGCCGCGGGCCGACAGTCCGGCCCGCCATCAGTTTTTGAAAAGATTTAACTATAATATAGTAATTCATTGTTTAGCATAAAATGTTTTGTGTTTCCGTAATATGTTTCGTTCAAACTAACACTGATTTCCCGCAGTAACGTTAGCATTTTATTTTCATAAATAATACATGTATTTATCGTCACATCATTAATGTCAAATCCTCAATTCGCCTAAGTAATTTTTAGCGTTTACAATATTAAAATATGAAACTTTGGAATAGGGCAATATATATATGGTATTAGTAACAAGTAACAGTGTAAGTATTTTATTTTGGTTTTGGTTAAGAAAACATGCATTTACTTAGAAAAACGCAGTTTTAAAAAAATCAAAGTTTTGAGTCTGTGGAGCAAAGATTTACTACTTCTTTAGAAATGAAAGTTTACTCCTTCTGCACAATTGTAGGCATCTTTCTAAAGTCCTCTACTTCTAATTAGTTTAATTCTCAACTAATTCTTATAAAACAAAAGCGCAATTCACAAAATTTCATCTGGTTTAATAAAAGTAAAATATGTAAATGTTGCCACTGTAACCTTTCGGCAATTTTCAGTTTTTGTTTTTCTAGCGCTCCAGTCTTATATATACAAAGTGTCAACATGAGGCAGTATCTTTTTGCTTTCATTTGTAGAACGACAAAAATTATTTTTTGTCCTTAAAACTGATTTAAAAACCATTAAAACTCGCAAAATCAGTTTTTAGAAAACACACTTTTCCTAGAAAAAGCACTGAAAATCAGAGATTCTGTTTTTAATAACCAAGCTAAGAAAATTATTTACGTAATTTTGCATTTTGGGACAAATGAAAAAATTTCGTGGCCCGGGCGGACCGAAAATTTTGACGGGCCGGGCCGGGCCGAAGCATCTGACGGGCCGGGCCGGGCCGGGCCGAAGCAGTTGACGGGCCGGGCCGGGCGGGCCGAGAAAGATTTTTCACGGGCCGGGCCGGGCCGGGCCGCAAAAATTCGGCCCGTGCAGGCCTCTACCACGGGCCGCCCCAAATCCACTTATATATATTCGTGTTCTCCTGAACGAGACCTTTAATTTTATACCAAACTCGACTACTTTCCGCTTATTATTTCTTTTCCTACAGTTTTTAAAATTTATGAAAATTTAAATTTTAAAATTTTAAAATTTTTTAAAAAATTTTAGAAATTTCTGATTTCTGAGCTTTCAGAAAATATATACATTATCATATCTAACTTGAATAATAAACTTTCCACAAAATTCACTCTTTTGGTCCAGTTTAAGTTTGCTATGCACTGCAGCAGTGGTTGCTGGTCTGCCTGAGTCAAATTTTCAACAAAAATAGACAATTATCATTATCATTGTCATCAAGGTCCAGGTTTTAAAGTTTTGTTTATAGACTTAGGATGTGAGGTGAGATATTTGGCTTCTCTCTGAATTATCACCAGATTTTATTTAGCTGTTTGGTTCTGCTGCTTCAGCTCCACGTCGTTGCAATTCCCAAAAGAATAGCATCATATTTGCAAGAAGCTCCTTCCCAAAGTATATCCTAGATCAGAATGACTGACAGAAACAAACCTGATTATTGAGTTTTTCTTGAAACAAAAGCTGAATAAGGTTGACAGAAGTGGGGCCCTTGTGACGGCATTTACGCAAAATTTGTGTCCTTTCTCTTTAGGACATTATTTTGACTGCAACCCTTTTCAACATTAATTGTTCCTTAGCGTGGGCGGTCCACTTATATTGTCTTCAAAAGAAGGGCTTACAGGGAGAGAGAGAGAGACTCAGTTGTCAGCCTTATCGGTTAGCTAAGGTCTAGCAGTAATTTGATAAAGCATTGCTTTTGGGTTTCTTCCCAAGTCGCTAGCCTGGTGCTCCCCTCAAATCAATAGCTTTCAGTCAGTAAATAATTCAGCGGAAACTTTGTAATTTACCTGCCTTTTGCCGCCTTGGAAAACTCAATCCTGCTGTGTGTATTTATAAGACCTCACGGTTTGTGAATCAGAAACGTTTTTTCCGACGATACTGTGGAAGATGTCTGCTATATCGTTAATTAGAAGCATATACTCTGAAAAAAGGGGCACACTTTTGTAGGCATATTAGCTTTCTCCCTCCTACATCTGTGAGAAGTTTCTGTCAGGTTGCTAGGCAGCTACTTTTCAGTATTGTTACTGAGTCGTATCCTCCTCAGTACGTAGAGGAATTGTAGCCTTTACATTCAGAAACGAATAAATTTCTATCTACATGCTGTTGGCATTTTAAATTGGATTGTGTAATTTTAAAACCGTTCCAAATAATTTTCTTTAAGGGTTCACGTTTGCTGAAGATTATTCACAAATTGAAGCACAGTATTTCCCTATCCTGCTTAATTGTCAACAATACTCTGTAGCTTAGCTTTTCTCTATATTATCAGTTCAGTGTATTTAAAAACCAGGATGTTGGTGACTGGTGTGTTATGATTAAGGTGGCTGAATTGATACAAAGCTACAGTGAAGTCGAGTTGACCGTTACTATGCACAACATCCTTCCGACAACGACTGCAACACCCGAGGATAAGGCGACTTCCGGAATTCCTGATGGAGGACCAAGTACCAAACGAACAAGCCTTACCTTAGCTCATGAAGGTAAGAACAAAGAGTGTAGCCGATGCTTTCACCTATACATGGCTCATTTAAGCAATGATCAGTTTTTATTAGGAAACGTTTGAGGAACTCAGCAGTTGCTCGACTTATCTGTGCCCCGTTGCATGAACCTGATATATAAGTTATAAGTTCATAATTCGTAAGATTACTTATGAGCTTTTACCTTATTTAATTATTTGTTTACTTTATTTATTTATTTATAATTATTTTAATTTATTTGATTATGACTTTTATGAAACGTAAGTTCTCTTGTACTGATGCAGCCCAAAAGTCCAGCTACCGCAACTACGGACTTCTCCTAACTGTTAGCGGTTAGCAGGACGCGATCTCAATTGATTACATTTAATCAGCCGTTGTACTGAATTCCCCCTGCATTACTTATCTCAGTTTAGTTTTTCCGACAAAAACGTGATTTCAGGAATCTAGAATTCGGAATTAATATTAGAAGTCATTTCTTTTGGGCCGTCACCACCTGGTACCTTATACATCATGTAATTAATTAAAATTTCGATTAGTTTTTGGTTGAAGTAGTATTGTTTTAGGGTTTATTTTTAAAATATCCCTGCGGACTTAATTTTTTAATCTTAATCTATTTTTCTGCTGTCCAGTTATGTGGGCTGGAGTGCCCCCTGAACAGAGACGTAGCCTCCTACACTAATACTAAACATGCAGCTTCCTATAGGGAAGATATGTGAGAAGGAATCAGGGAAAAGTAAACCTTTCTGAGAGGATTAAAGAAGACAGTTGTATCAGTCTAAGCAACCTAACTCAGTTTCATGTTCTCCTGTGGCCTAAGCTTCAGTCTTACGCTCTGTAAAATAGCCTAGGCAAAATGACGAATATGCTTCTTCTTGTTTCTAAGAATAGCAAATTCCATTAATTTCTTTCTCAGCTGCCTTTGCAGCAGCACCATCAGAATAGACCTCATGAATAGCCACCAAGCCAAGCAAGGTATCCGATCCTCCAACAATGCTAAGGCCGAGGCCTTTTCCTCCCTTATCAATCTCAATCAAGGTCTCAGTTCCAGGCTGTATCTTGGCAGTAGAGGGATTCGACATTGGCGAGGAACCGGAGCTGGATGGTTTTCTGCCACCCACTGAAACAGAAATACACTTTTCAAACTATCTGTTCTGATCTTAACCTTGCTCAGAAATGGCTGGTACATGTGTCCATGTTTCGTGGCGTTGCAGTGCGGGTGACTCGAAAATTTAAAAAATATGAAATGCAAAAAGTTTGCCGATCTACTTAGTATTAGTTGAAATTTATTTAGTTATCTATAATTTAAATTAGAGATGCCACTTTTTCCTTCTTATTTATTAACACAAAATCTTTATTACTTCATGCCAGCCGAGCCGATTACAGATGCAAGCCAAAACCCTCATTTTTGTGGAATCATGGATATGCAGTGCAGTTCCGAAGAAACAGCAATACCTATGCTTGCGATATGTAATATGTTTATGCACTTCTCTCAGTTTGTAACTGCAACAGGGATTTGCTGAAATTCATTCGACAGCACCTCAATTTTTGGCATTTTTATTAGTTTACGCAAGCTGCAGTGCTTATGTATATTTTTTCTGCTGTTTAGTTGTTCCCGGTAAGTTCGGCCAATAGCTCTTTCGTCTTCTAAAGTGTTGCTGAGTGCAATTTCTGAGGAAACTCTTTTTGCCATTTTAAGTCTTGATGAAGTGCTTTTTAAGCAAAACTGTGCACTGTCAACAATGAAAGTGCAAGTGTTCGATAAAGAGAACCCCCCAACTTCAAGACAAATCGTTTTCTGGCTTTTTTAAAAATTTGGGGTTCCGTAGCTTATTAATTATTATTATATTATGTATGAATTCGACACTAGAATGACAAATATTATGTGTGAAAGCGGGCAAACATTAGACATTCGCTATAAGAAATTGGTCTGAAACAGTGTAAAATTTTTCCAGAAAAAATGATGAAACAGGGGAGACGCAGTATATAGACATCACGATGAGGGGGATAAGTTAGTTTAATTGATAAGAAGAAATGTGCGCTTGCTGAAAGGCATGAGAAAGAAATTAATGGAATTTGCTATTCTAGAAACAAGAAGAAGCATATTCGTTTTGCCTAGGCTAACGAGAGCGTAAGACTGAAGCTTAGGCCACAGGAGAACATGAAACTGAGTTAGGTTGCTTAGACTGATACAACTGTCTTCTTTAATCCTCTCAGAAAGGTTTACTTTTCCCTGATTCCTTCTACATATCTTCCCTATAGGAAGCTGCATGTTTAGTATTAGTGTAGGAGGCTACGTATCTGTTCAGGGGCACTCCAGCCCACATAACTGGACAGCAGAAAAATAGATTAAGATTAAAAATTAAGTCCGCAGGGATATTTAAAATAAACCCTAAAACAATACTACTTCAACCAAAAACTAATCGAAATTTTAATTAATTCCATGATGTATAAGGTACCAGGTGGTGACGGCCCAAAGAAATGACTTCTAATATTAATTCCGAATTCTAGATTCCTGAAATCACGTTTTTGTCGGAAAAACTAAACTGAGATAAGTAATGCAGGGGGAATTCAGTACAACGGCTGATTAAATGTAATCAATTGAGATCGCGTCCTGCTAACCGCTAACAGTTAGGAGAAGTCCGTAGTTGCGGTAGCTGGACTTTTGGGCTGCATCAGTACAAGAGAACTTACGTTTCATAAAAGTCATAATCAAATAAATTAAAATAATTATAAATAAATAAATAAAGTAAACAAATAATTAAATAAGGTAAAAGCTCATAAGTAATCTTACGAATTATGAACTTATAACTTATATATCAGGTTCATGCAACGGGGCACAGATAAGTCGAGCAACTGCTGAGTTCCTCAAACGTTTCCTAATAAAAACTGATCATTGCTTAAATGAGCCATGTATAGGTGAAAGCATCGGCTACACTCTTTGTTCTTACCTTCATGAGCTAAGGTAAGGCTTGTTCGTTTGGTACTTGGTCCTCCATCAGGAATTCCGGAAGTCGCCTTATCCTCGGGTGTTGCAGTCGTTGTCGGAAGGATGTTGTGCATAGTAACGGTCAACTCGACTTCACTGTAGCTTTGTATCAATTCAGCCACCTTAATCATAACACACCAGTCACCAACATCCTGGTTTTTAAATACACTGAACTGATAATATAGAGAAAAGCTAAGCTACAGAGTATTGTTGACAATTAAGCAGGATAGGGAAATACTGTGCTTCAATTTGTGAATAATCTTCAGCAAACGTGAACCCTTAAAGAAAATTATTTGGAACGGTTTTAAAATTACACAATCCAATTTAAAATGCCAACAGCATGTAGATAGAAATTTATTCGTTTCTGAATGTAAAGGCTACAATTCCTCTACGTACTGAGGAGGATACGACTCAGTAACAATACTGAAAAGTAGCTGCCTAGCAACCTGACAGAAACTTCTCACAGATGTAGGAGGGAGAAAGCTAATATGCCTACAAAAGTGTGCCCCTTTTTTCAGAGTATATGCTTCTAATTAACGATATAGCAGACATCTTCCACAGTATCGTCGGAAAAAACGTTTCTGATTCACAAACCGTGAGGTCTTATAAATACACACAGCAGGATTGAGTTTTCCAAGGCGGCAAAAGGCAGGTAAATTACAAAGTTTCCGCTGAATTATTTACTGACTGAAAGCTATTGATTTGAGGGGAGCACCAGGCTAGCGACTTGGGAAGAAACCCAAAAGCAATGCTTTATCAAATTACTGCTAGACCTTAGCTAACCGATAAGGCTGACAACTGAGTTCTCTCTCTCTCCCTGTAAGCCCTTCTTTTGAAGACAATATAAGTGGACCGCCCACGCTAAGGAACAATTAATGTTGAAAAGGGTTGCAGTCAAAATAATGTCCTAAAGAGAAAGGACACAAATTTTGCGTAAATGCCGTCACAAGGGCCCCACTTCTGTCAACCTTATTCAGCTTTTGTTTCAAGAAAAACTCAATAATCAGGTTTGTTTCTGTCAGTCATTCTGATCTAGGATATACTTTGGGAAGGAGCTTCTTGCAAATATGATGCTATTCTTTTGGGAATTGCAACGACGTGGAGCTGAAGCAGCAGAACCAAACAGCTAAATAAAATCTGGTGATAATTCAGAGAGAAGCCAAATATCTCACCTCACATCCTAAGTCTATAAACAAAACTTTAAAACCTGGACCTTGATGACAATGATAATGATAATTGTCTATTTTTGTTGAAAATTTGACTCGGGCAGACCAGCTTAATCACTGCTGCAGTGCATAGCAAACTTAAACTGGACCAAAAGAGTGAATTTTGTGGAGAGTTTATTATTCAAGTTAGGTATGACAATGTTTATATTTTCTGAAAGCTCAGAAATCAGAGATTTCAAAAATTTTAAAAAATTTTAAAATTTTAAAATTTAAAATTTCATAAATTTTGAAAGCCGGAGAAAAGAAATAATAAGAGAAAAGTAGTCGAGTTTGGTATCAAATTAAAGGTCTCGTTCAGGAGAACACGAATATATATAAGTGGATTTGGGGCGGCCCGTGGTAGAGGCCTGCACGGGCCGAATTTTTGCGGCCCGGCCCGGCCCGGCCCGTGAAAAATCTTTCTCGGCCCGCCCGGCCCGGCCCGTCAACTGCTTCGGCCCGGCCCGGCCCGGCCCGTCAGATGCTTCGGCCCGGCCCGGCCCGGCCCGTCAAAATTTTCGGTCCGCCCGGGCCACGAAATTTTTTCATTTGTCCCAAAATGCAAAATTACGTAAATAATTTTCTTAGCTTGGTTATTAAAAACAGAATCTCTGATTTTCAGTGCTTTTTCTAGGAAAAGTGTGTTTTCTAAAAACTGATTTTTCGAGTTTTAATGGTTTTTAAACGCAGTTTTAAGGACAAAATAATTTTTGTCGTTCTACAAATGAAAGCAAAAAGATACTGCCTCATGTTGACACTTTGTATATATAAGACTGGAGCGCTAGAAAAACAAAAAACTGAAAATTGCCGAAAGGTTACAGTGGCAACATTTACATATTGTACTTTTATTAAACCAGATGAAATTTTGTGAATTGCGCATTTTATAAGAATTAGTTGAGAATTAAACTAATTAGAAGTAGAGGACTTTAGAAAGATACCTACAATTGTGCAGAAGGAGTAAACTTTCATTTCTAAAGAAGTAGTAAATCTTTGCTCCACAGACTCAAAACTTTGATTTTTTTAAAACTGCGTTTTTCTAAGTAAATGCATCGTTTTCTTAACCAAAACCAAAATAAAATACTTACACTGTTACTTGTTACTAATACCATATATATATTGCCCTATTCCAAAGTTTCATATTTTAATATTGTAAACGCTAAAATTACTTAGGCGAATTGAGGATTTGACATTAATGATGTGACGATAAATACATGTATTATTTATGAAAATAAAATGCTAACGTTACTGCGGGAAATCAGTGTTAGTTTGAACGAAACATATTACGGAAACACAAAACATTTTATGCTAAACAATGAATTACTATATTATAGTTAAATCTTTCAAAAACTGATGGCGGGCCGGACTGTCGGCCCGCGGCCCGGCCCGGCCCGTGAGTTTCGGCCCGCGGCCCGGCCCGTGAGTTTCGGCCCGCGGCCCGGCCCGGCCCGGCCCGTGAGTTTCGGCCCGCGGCCCGGCCCGGCCCGTGAACTTTGGTCGTCGGCCCGCCCGGCCCGGCCCGCGGGCCGGGCCGGGCCGCGGGCCGTAATGCAGGCCTCTAGCCCGTGGTTCCAGTGGGCCCATTTCCCGAAAAACAAAAGTTGCTCCAATCGCTACAAGCGTGGGCTCATTTGACAGCTCTCATCACGCTGAGTGAAAGTTATAATTGGGTCATCGCTCAAAAATGCTGTCTGCGAAAGTTATTCCTCTTTAAACACCAAAAATAGGTAGTTTTAGCACATTTCGAGGGTTTAATTCAGGTTTGCGAAAGCTGTGAGCTGAATCAAGTCAAGCCAGTGAGCTACATTTTGCGTCTCATCATTATACACAACTACGTGAAAGTTGCAGCTGTGGATCTTCATGCATGTATAAGATAAGCTAATTTAAACAAACTTCAAAGAAGCCGCCGTGTCGGTTCCGAGACCTTTAATTTGATACCAAACTCGACTACTTTTCGCTTATTATTTCTTTTCCTACCGTTTTTAAAATTTATGAAATCTTAAATTTTAAAATTTAAATTTTTTTTAAAATTTTTGAAATCTCTGGTTTCTGAGCTTTTAGAAAATATATACATTGTCATAGTTAACTTGAATAATAAACTCTCCACAAAATCCACTCTTTTGTACCAGTTTAAGTTTGCTAGACTAGACTATAGTTTGTGTATCTATGTATATGTACCTTGCTGGAAGTCATGTTCATTACAGATTGACCATTGACTGCAAGAACTTGATCGCCAACTTTAAGTTGATCACTCTGAAAAAGAAATTAAAATAAAAAGTAATTTAATAGTCATTAAGTAACCCATTTCATTTGCACGCCGAGTAAGGAAAGCAGGATGTTTGACCATAACGGGGTGCCCAAAAGTGAATTGAATGCGACGACTTCAATTTATTTTAAATCATATATGTTCATAAATGTCCAGATATAAATTAATATTAATGAATCAGCTTCAGCAGTGAATAGCTGACTCTGATGTTAAAACGCGAAGAAATTAAAAACAATAAAAACTGATCTTTAGATTCAAAAGATCGGAATCTTCCTACGAACCTCTGCTGCCAATGAATCTGGAGATATGTTGGTGACAAAGATTCCCCTTTGCTGCTCAGCGGTGGTACCTTCAGTTAACGTGATGCCAAATCCTGTAGCTCCCTGAAATTTCAAAAATCACAGTTTAGAAGTTAACTTTTAGAAAACTAAGATTTACCTGAAAGCTTTACCCTTTACATTTACCTATATATTTACCTATTTATTTACATATACCATTTATCCAGCCGTTACTGGAAATGTGAAATTATTTATTTTTAATTTTTGTACTGTACTATAAATTTTGCGGATAAAGTTTGATGTTAACACTTACCTTCTTCAGTGTAACCCTGCGAGCTGACGCTTCCTGCGGAGACAGAACTTGTTGAGGACTCGGAGGAGTAGGCAAAACCTAAAAGAAGAGTCATCTTTAATTACAGTTAAAAGGTTAATCGAGTCCAGTAGATACGATTGTAAGGGAAGCAGGCATTGGAAACATTGATAAGCCGGGAGTTCAGCTGATGGCCCTGTGGTGTAGTGGTTTAGCATGTCTGACTCTGAAGCAGAAGGGGCGTGGTTCGAACCTTGTTCGGCTGGGTCAATTCTTGACTTTCAATTCTGAATGAAAAGCTGATCCTCCGTCTTCCCTTCTCTCTCCTAGGTCCCGGTTTCGTGGTACAAGGGTGCCTGACGCCTGCCGTCTTGTGCTCGGTTTTCTCTTGGTCCACCAGCCCTGGTAGAAACGCTACACGATTACATGTATAACAGTCACCACGAATTTTTTAAATTTTGACGAACCCTACAATTTCACCGCAAATTGAAGTGACGCACACCACCAATAAACAGTAATTGGTACCCACCTATAAAAAACAGATATGCTATAGTGCTGAAGCTCAATTTTAAGGGAGTCTACCCGAATACCAGCAAAATTTCAAATTTCTGATTAACTTTTTAAACTTTTTGAAAACATTGCTAATTTCTGCCAAGAATGACCAATTTTGGATAAAAATCGTTACGGGGTTGGTCTACCTTTTTTCCGCTTCTGGACGAAAAGATTTGCCCTTTTACCTTCCCGCTGAGAAGGTCTGTCCCTTTTCGTCGGTCTATGTGGGTTTACATCCCCCAGCTTATTCTATGTTCACATTACACTATTCGGACTATTTTAGTTTTTGTCTAACTTGATGTTCGGTCGAATGAGATCCACCCGTTGCCGAAGGACTGGAAGATGACACGCGTTTTGTCAATGGCTTTACGGCCATATTTTCCAAGGCATCAGGATTTCTACAACAGATTACTCTATATAAGCGGACCATCTCTACACAACACATACAAAAAGCAGAAGACAATCTCCTTGCATGAAGAATACTTCAAAAATGGCTGTAAAAATAGACTAACTCCTACACTTATATAAGCTTACTAGGGGGCAATATTTTTCTATATATTAAGCTGGCCGCTCATTGTTTGAGATTATGCTCAGTAAAGGCAGGTTTAACTAGAAACTACTTCAGCTAATGTTTGCTAATAATATTACCTCAACAGGACAATTCGAGTTGAACATGGAGGAATGCTTTTAATAATAGCAGCAGCGTTAAGATGACTTCTGCCATAGAGAACCAGGCCGTTTATCTAAACAATGAATGAACTATTTTCAATTTTAAAATTCTATAACCCCTTATGCTGGTTAAAATTTCAAGATGTTTACAGCCTCCAAAACAAAATAACAAAACTGAACTTAAAGTAATAGATCAAACTATACGATTTATCCGTTCAATTTTAGATACGCAAAAAACAGGAAATGACAACTTTGCACCTCCAAAAGTTCATCTCCAATTTCAAATTGCCCACAGCGATCGGCCGGACTATTGGGCCTGATTCCCACAATGAAAACTGACATTTTCCCGAAGTCCCGGTTCCCGGCCAAGGAGAGACCCAGATCGTGAGCTGATTTTGGAGATTCGGATCCGCTTTCACCAATCGTATCTGGAGAGCTGGGAATTGCATTTTCATCCGGGCCCGGGATGGTTACTAATTTGAGCTCTCCTGGCAGTTCACCATATCTGGTTTGCGCCTTCTCTAGAAGCAATTAAAATAACATGACTTGCAAGAGATTTGTGCGTTTTAATAGCTAATTTCTGTTAATTGCAATGGCTGCCATATCCAAGTTTGGCATGTCAGTTGATAAAAACAATTTCAGCAGCTTTAGCTTGCAATATTCCTTTTTCCCATTGGAAGGAAATGAAGAAAGGTGATTTGCCAGCCAGCCGATGAGCCAACAATTTCAACTCAATAATTTGTGTCGACAAAAGCACAAAACAAGGTTACAATAAAAATCCTCTGAGTGCATAATTTACACGTATGTATGGCAAACCATCTAGTGATTGAGGTAAGGCATTGTAATGGCTGAAGCGGCCAAGGTTTGAACCGGTATGTATGTTGTAGGAGTGTATGTTATTGCGTGGTCAGAATTCTGTCGGTCGATATCGCGAGCCCTATTAGCAAATGGTGGAGTGGAATCATTTTTGTTAAGGGCTGGTTTGTAAGGACAGGACGATATATTTTAGGATTTAATAAATAGGGTAACCAACCACTACTATGTAGTATCATACTATGTATAGTAGTGGTTACCCTACTTATTAAATGCTAAAATATGTCGTCTTGCCTACTGTGTAGATATGTATGTACGCAAATTTAAAATATTAGTACCCGCTAGGTCGAATTTCAGATAACCGGCCATCGAAAATACGAAAGTGTTTTTCACGGTTGGAGCAAAAGGCAATCGGCACCAACCATTAAGGCCAAAAGTAGAACAAGTAGGAAGGAACTCAATTTAGAAAAATGCAATTTTATCCAGAAAATGGGGACACTTTTTGACTCAACAGTGAAACATTAGTCTAGACGTATACAGCCAAAAGTAGCTTTTATCTTTAACAAAGCCTACTTTGGTTCTAATGGCCGAAATTTTCCACGTTCAACAACATTCAAGAATCAACACTCATTCACCAGAGGATGAAATAACTCAAAACTGTTTAAAAATCTTGGATAAGCTCCGAGGCGAGCATTGATTTTGGTTGTTGGTTGATGATGGTATTGATTTACCAGCAAATTCAATAGTTTAACATCTAATCGTCTGTCTGTATATGCTTTAGGAATCGTTAGATCGAACAAAATGAGCTCTCTGATGGTGATGACTGATAAATATAATAAAAATGTACAATAAGGGATACGTAACATTAAAGTTTAGTTTCCATTTTTTGATGAATCTATGCCCTTTAGATTTCGAATTTTCTTGACAACTGTTGTTCCAAAATAAGTAAATGAAACTTACTATAAGTATATCCATACCAATCTTCGTCTTCATTATCGTCAGACAAATGAGGCAAGGCTGCTGCACTCATGGAATCCAACTGAAAAGATGTTAACCAAAAGAGTCATTAATAATGTTTCAATATGAAATTCATTAGAATGGCTATTATAATTTATAAATACGGCTATTGACAATGCAGTGGGTGAAAAATTCTCTAAATCAACCAATTCAACCAAGAACGCTTGTAGTTTTGGAATTTTAAAAGTCTAGTGCTTTTACTGTAGACGGAATCCTAATCTAGCAACCCCACGACTGAATTCAAAACCGTGTGCTCACATTGCTGTGCTATGCCCAAGCCCGGAGGCCCGATTGAAGGTCTGCAGGTCCGTCTCGGGCCGGTATAGGTGTCAAGCTCGCTTTAGGGTCCGGCACAACTCTAGCTGAGCCTGTAAACCACATACGTTTGTAACCATACCGTGTTTTTAGAAGAAGATGCTCAGATCTTAACTACTCTAAAGCAAGCAGAAAAGAGTAAATAAGGAACTAAGCTACGATGGCGAATTCATACCCGTTTGAGCCTAAGTGAACTGTCCACAGGCTGAACGTGTGAATGGAGTATCGGCGCAGGCGGACTGGAAATGGCATCCACCCTATCCACCCTTTCCTCAGCTCCATTCTCTTCTGGTATCACTGGCTTTGTGACGGAGTCCAGGGAAGGACTCCGGGTTGATTGGTCCGTCGTTGGAGACAGGGACGCCGGTTCTTCCTTTGGACTTTCAACGGAAATTTCCTTCATTTCACCACTGGAAATTTGAACGGGAGGAGGGGACATGCGTTCTCTCGTTTGCTGAAAGAAACTGAAAGCATGAATACTCTGCCTGGCAAAGCCGAGCGACTAGAAAACTGTCTCAGATTTAGATAGGAAGTCCGATGTTGTTCCTTCACAAGAACTTCTGGCTATTTATTTAAGTTGTTTCTGCGGAAAAGCCTCCTCTTTTCGCGTGATTTTGCCAGAGGTTACCATGAATTTCTCAGAGAAACAAAAAGACAGGATGTAGATTTCTTATTTGGAAAGTAAGACTTAAGTCGCTCCAAAATAAGGATTAGCTTGTCTCTCTGACTCGAGTTCATGCTTTGTACGTAGGAAATGAAAAGGACAGCCTATACTATACACAACTTATGTAAGTACATATAAAAGTGACATACTCCTGCAGGAGTTACAGTAACTTGAGTTTCAATGGATGTGAGTGTAGTTGTGGTGACTATTGCAGAGGGCCCAGTGCCAGCAGCATGAGCTGTGACAGGCGTGGAAGTAGTCGGGGAGGCCGCAGTCGTTGTTGGCATTTCGAAAGGTGGAGGCACATATCTGGGTTTAGGAGGCAAAGGAGGTCCTGATGCAGTCGTGGCTGTAGGCGTTGTAACGGTTGAATTGGGCTGAGATGACGTTGTTGGCTAAAATTATGTAAATACGAAACCTGTGTTATTGACACTAAAGTAGTAGCTGAGTTGCGCAAGATTTTATCTTGCATTGTATTGCATTCTAAGCTAGAACATGTATGATATATAAAGATTTGCATAGCAGGAACACGAGTTATTCTGGTTATGTAACCATAGAGTAAAGAGTTCATGGTTTGTCAGAGGTTACAGCAACTAGCATCAAGGCTGTATGCTTTGATATTTGACTATTGGTTGAAACAAATTTCAGTATCTTACTTAAATTTACTTCCTTATTACTTTAGTAAGTTTAACGTAGAGAAAAAAGATATATATACTAAAATAATGCCCAATACAGTACCATAGTAGCGTGTAAGCTTTGTACAGTAAATCGCACAGGGTTGGCAGCATTGCGTATAATTTCTACTGCATATTCATGGGTTGCTTGCTTCAGGTCAACTCCATTAACCTAAAAATAAGGTAACGATAGAAACGACAAAAAAGCAAAAAATTAAAGCTCTCTCTAAATGAGGTAAAGCCAAATCAAATAAACCATATTCAAAACCCACAGATAAAAGTTTTAATGATAATGCTTTATAAATATCATCGTCTTCAATTCAAACTAGAGAACTCACACTGATAATTCGGTCGCCCATGAAAAGCTTCCCACTCCTTCCGGCCGGACTGTTTGGAATCACGTTCTTAATAAAAATCCCGGCCACCCGCGTTGCCTTCTGAGGTTGCTGTCCGTCGTGGTCCATCACAGCAGCCTGACTAGGCAGTGGTGGCACTTCCACTTTTCCTCCAACAATGCTGATACCAAGAGACTTCCCTGGTTCTTTGACCAGTTCCACAACCCTTGGTTCGCCCCAATACTTGATACCACTAAGACTGGGACTACCAAGATTTGGAGGCTGCACTGTGACGGATCCAGATATATTGCCGGGATAGGGAGGCGGGGGTGCCGGTTTAGGCGGGATCTCAGGAGCGGGAGTAACGTCCGGGACAGGAGGTTCGGACAAGGGGGGTTCAGGTAGTGGAGGTTCCGATTGGTTCGGAGGGTTCAGGTCAGTAAGCTCGCCAACGGTAGGGGGAGGGGGAAAGGAAGATTCGCGTTCATCGATCTCTTCCACAGGAGGGGGCAGGGGAGGCAAACTTTCAGGCTCGATGGTTGACGGAGTGTCAGATTTGTTGGAGGCGACGGAAGGAGTTCGGGCCGCGGAACCCGCACGACTGGACTGACTTCGCACAGAACCAGTCGAGGTTTCAGCGATGCTGCTAACCTCTTCTGTCTCCGCGATTGTCGGAAGCGTTTGCTCATCAAACGTGCTGTGAGGAGGTTCAATTATCTCCATGCTGGTGACGGTCAAAATCTCTTCCTGACTATCTGGCGGCTCAGGTTGTTCTACGGAAGAATAAGCTGAAACAAATAAATGAACCAACGTGAACGTATTTCAAAGACTATTATCCAAATGTTGTTGCTTTTTGAAATTTATCATAAAGACAAGCAAAATTATTTTTGACGTAACTAACCGTTTACTGCATTTGTATAAAATAGTTGTAAAAATCACACCACAGCCAATCACGTAATCACGAACATTGAGTGTCAGGAGATTCTGTTGGTTAGATTGATTGAGTTAGAACCTTTGAAAATAAATGCGAGAAACAATAAAAACTTTAACAAGCATATTTTGAAATTCAACACATGCACGCGAAATTGGTAATTTTGCCTTCAGTTTGCAATTTGGTGAGTCGAATTTCTGTGTGTATTGATCGAGCTCGCCATATAGATCCCGGAGTGGGTTTCTACCACCCTATCAAGTGCGATTCATAACACACCAGCTGTGAAGGATAGCACACTAACTTGGAGGGTTTACGGAATGGGAAGAAATCATTGTAATGGCTGCAGTGGTGCTATTTCCAGTGCCCATGGAAGATTGTGCATGTGAAAGACTTGTAGTGGTTACAGTGTCATGAGACGTGGACGCGGACTGATGATCGCTCGAATCATCGTCCTCCAAATGCCCGGCCACTCCTTCAAGCCATACTGAAACAAGACAAAAAATCAGCAATAGAATAGATTTGCAAAATTCTAAATGACAGCAAATGTTATTTCAAATTCAAATGTACTAAATTATTGGTTCTATCTCTATGTTTCGGCTATTTAAGCCTATGCCTATGTAAAGGGAATGACTCATATTCACCTTCCTCCCCGAATACTCGTGTTGTTAAGTTTGTTAATGAATCCTTAAATCTTGTCGCAATTCTATTCAAAGAATCAAATCTTCCTTTTGACATGTCAGGGAATTAGGCTGCGGTGGTAATAAAGGCTGTTAATCCAAATCAAGAATACTGGTTGTGGAGCAGATGCCAAAGATGAGTAGTACATTGTAATTGATTAATTGCAAAGTATCAATTAGTTTGAAACTATTTTTAAAAGAAAAGTAATGCAATGGCCTGCATAAGCAAGTAGAGCAATGTTTGGAGGTATCAGTGAAGTAGGCTGGATTCAGTACGGCCTGTTTGCTTTCCACGACCTAATCCATAGGAAAGTCAACTCATTTAGAGATATTAAAGTCTGATCTGAAGTAATATTGCTCACTCAGGCTGTCATACTGAAAAGACAGTAGATCCTGCCAGAACTCAAAGGTGAACTGAAACCATACACATGAATGTTTCATGGCTCTTGTTAACATTCTCTCGTAGCAAGAGATTATTCGATATGAAAGGCCAAAACAGCTACAAACACTGACGAAAGCCAACTATACTTTATGACACTGACGAACTCTTTAGGACATGAAAACGGCTTCGTATCTCTGGAAAAATCTGTTAAATATTTGATAATATTAGTGCAGAAGATACACATGATGGTTTGTCTATCTAATTGTGTATTAGAAGATATTATTGAAAGAATGTATATACTATATAATATACATATATACTTGATATATATATATATATATACATGCTGCATTCGGTGATTAACCTTCCATTTCAAATATTGGGCATAGCTACGTCTGAACATGTGGACGTTAAATTTGTGGTAAAAGTTGGTGACTGATAGAAATTTAACATTCTTAAATTAAGTAACGCTATGTGATAACCCTATAACCCTATAAAGTATAAAGGGACCCTGAAGATTTTTCTACCCACGTGTGACCGCAGCGCGTTCAGTGGTTGACAAACTGAATTTTCCGTTTAAGGTGATGATTCCCTTTGGTCACATAAAGTTTGCACCATTATTACTCACTCATTACTTGGAGTTTAGAAGCCATTTTTATATCAAAATGCAGCTGGACATTTTCTCTTTTTAATGCATACCATGAAAATAATGTTGCTTTTTTAAAATATTTTTAACACATTTTAGAAGAAGTATAATTTTCTAAGTTTGTTGCAGACTCAAGTAATTTTTTTCGCGAGACATCGGTTACGTATCATCATATCATTTGATACCTCCATCAAATAGCTGGGGACAATTTTTTATTTATTTTGAAGTCGCTCTTCGTTATAAAGAAATAAGCTGAAATGTGTGCGTAACCTGTTGTCGAATTTGGAAATTCTGTGAATAATTTTGTGTTCAAGTGAAGATTAAAGGTTCGTGAATGAGTGTATAATATGTCTGATTATTCTCTAACTTAATCGCTATCTAACTAAAGTAAGACGACACAGCCCTAAGTAATTTTTGACACGAATTTACTTTCTTTTAAGCAACAATACAAAAACTACAATAATTTGCAAAATTCACAGTATTCTAAATAATAGAACAAAAAGGTGGGACAAGCACCATAAGTTATAATGAACTAACAGCAAAACAAATCAAAACAAGCCTTTACATAAAGAACCCCAAAGGGGGGGGGGGGTGAAGCAAATCGCCCCAAAAATAGGAAAACAGGAATTAGGCGAGACTGGCTGTAAGACCCGACCTTTCGCCACGACGACAAAATAGTAGACAGAAAGAAAACGCGCCCAATTTTAATGAATTTGTGAATTAGCTAGCTCCGGCCTTGGACCGTACACAAAAGAGTAATTTAGGTTGATTTGCATAAAGTTAGCACACTTTTGCATAATTTTGAATGAAATCAAGGAAATATTCTACAGATTACCCCCTCTTTTGAAACGAGCGCCCTCGCCGCGGCCTCCGGGCACACAGATTAGTAATGAAATTGTGTTAGTCTACGTATCGTAGCTACTAGAATAGATAAAACGCGTTTCAGAAGAATCGGAAAAAGATAAAAAATTTTCGTATCCCTCGGGGACGTCTTCCCGGGGACACTACTTGGGCCCCACACTTATACACATACTAGGGGATTTCGAGCCACGGGTAAAACTACACCGGAACATACCGGGGGTACATTCAACACATATATTACGGACTTTGCCGACACACAAATACAAATACAAGAAAATTGGGAGAAGCCCTTCAGCCGCGACAAAAGCGCACATTACAAAACAGCGGATAATCGGAAGATATGAAATTACAATAATATGAAATATAGAAAGAATATAATCATCAGAAGTGAGTGCCAACTAAAGCGCTCGAAATGTAAAATAAAATTTTCAATAAAGGAAGCAAAATATATATTTACTGTAACTATAGAAAAAATATATAAAGGAATGACGAATAGTAAGGGGGCAGGCAAAGGGCACAGGGAGGGACCAAATTTTTATGCTCCAAAGGAGCGAAATAGATCGAAAGAAGAGTTTTCGAAACCCAGAAGGGGTCTGTCTGGGCACCTGCCAACCCCAGCAGATATAAACTATAGAATCTTTTATTATAAATGCCAAAAATTGTAAAGCAGAGAAATAAAGCACTGTGGAAAATAGCTGCATGGAATTGGACATGGCAAATTAAGGCAACAAATATGGCAGTACAACATATAGAAATTTGGAGAAATTTTAAAATAAAGTAAACCCGTGACCATTTTTAGAAAAGAAAGCGAAACAAACCCCATGTTAAAGAAACAAAAGACCCGAAAAGATTAAGAAAATAGAATAACATACAGCAAATATAGAACAGCCAAGCTGAGCAAGAGGGAACCACCCCACCCGAAAATGAGATCTCAGAAACATAGAAACAGGAAAGCGAATTTAAAAAGGTAATTTAAGAAAATTTACTCCGGAGAAGAAACCCCAAACAATGACCAAAAGACCCCACCCAACCAAAGTTAATGCTAAATCAGTAGAGTACATAGAAGGTATAAACAGTAAAACAACAGTTAGCAAAAGAAGGGGAAAGGGGAGGGGGGACGGACGAGGTAAGGGGGCGCAAAACCGGGTTCACAACAATCATCACAAAATTGACTTAAAAGTTCAAAATAATTATAGATGGCTCCAGGCTGCGGGTAAAAGATCTTCGGTTCCAAAGCACCTAGGGAAAAATCCCATACCAAATCACCGGACCAGAACCTCCGGACCACTGGGCGGATGCCCCTCGGCATCAAGCGCCCGCTCAACCCAGCCAACACCGCCAGCCTTCCCACACCAAACCAGGCCCTTCCAAGCATCAGATGGAATCATAGGGGCCGACCTGTATCACATATGGGGGAAAATACAGTAACAAGCAAGCAAACAGTACAGCAGGGGAACACTCGCCGTCAAGAGGGACAGGGGGGATTGAAGGGGGACAGTAAGTATGCTACAGAACAAACAAATAAGGATAACATACGGCATATTTATGAGAATAAGCATATAGGCATGATGCCTAACAATAGCAAAGAAAATAATTGGGCAAAAGCCCGCAGTACATAGATATGAGGCCCGATTAATTTAGAGAGTGTAGGCAGAAACCGGAGGAACCGTTATCTCCCCTGCGGGGGAAACGCAGGCACCGCAGGAGACGCCAAAACAGAAAAAAATGGAAAATAATGCTCAAGAGTCAAGAATGCCGGTCCGGGGTTGACCGCCCACCGTTACCTCCCCTACGGGGGAAGCGCAGGCGGCGAGCAACCACGGACCCGCCGAGGTACGGCACGGTGTTATAGTTACCCGAGTACTATTGCCTACAAATGGACAAAACATTGAAAGATAAAAATACAAATATGAGACAGCCAACCCAATAGAAAATAAATTCAAAGAAATATATTTATCCTAAAAAGTATTTAAAATCTCAATTCAAGTAAATGAGAAGAAGCAATTTGTAACTTTTATCCAATAGGGGAAACATAATTATTTTGATCTATTGAATCAAAGATGGAAAAATTTAATGTTGAAAGAAAGTTACAAAAGTTTATATTCAAGAAATAACCATGCAAACTGTTAAAGGTGCTACGAAGAAAGGAAAAGTGAAGAATTTAAACATGCAAGTATGCTTTTAATAAGATGGAGCGCTTCAAGAAATTTTAATTTTATCCAACATTTATAGAACGAGGTGAAAAAGGAATGAAAGATGAAAAATTAAATTAATTCTTATTTTAAGATACTAGAAAGGAAAAGGAGGCATCACAGCCGACAACAAAATGAATTAGAAACAAAAAGTTAGAAACATTTTCCCTCCAACCGATGCGTCATAATCCCTATTAGAAAATAGAATTTCCTCCCAGGCAAGCAAAAAATATTTTTAAATTACCAAAAGTTTTTAGAAGACAGAACAGAAAAATTTTTCAACCCCCACCGTTCAAACAATCCAAGAACAGAACATATACCACTAATCAGGGGACAGGTACCAGGAACCCAAGAGGGAGGAACCTAAAACATTAAACAAGAATAATTAGTCACAAAATTAGTAAAATTATAGGTTAAAACTAGAGATTGATTAGAACAAAGTTAATACAGGTGTACGTATATACACAACATGCCTAATCGCAGCATGTGCCTGACAGACTGGTGAACAGAGTGAATATTGAATTTGTGCCGAGGTCGGCACAGGAAAACCAGGTGAACAGAATGCCAGGTAAAAGTAAGAAATGGCCCAGGTCAAAATTTGCTGGAACAAAATTGTTGATATTACGATTTTCGGAAACGGCCTGGATAGGGCTTTCCACACACAAAGTTGTAGCCTGTCTGGTCCAATATCATTTTTGACTGTGCCGACCTCGGCACAGAATTTAGGAAAAAAATTTGTGCAACCGAATTAGTGACCCCAACCATTCTAAAGCAGGTTGTTAGGACAGGAGATTGCTAACAATAAACATCTATGTGCGTTAGCGTTTAGCTGTTGTACTATCATGCGGTTTATTCCCTTCAATTCGGTAAAAAGTTAATTTTGGCTAGAACCGACCTGCGCGCCATGGCCGGTCCACGGAAACATTTCGGGCAAAACAAACATGAAAATGAATTCGTACTTTTTGAAAACCCCCGTCAAAGATGAAGATTGTATCATACTGAAATGAACAAATTTCACCCATGCCCGAAACCAAAACGCGTTGGGCCGTTTGCAACCGGCCCAGCGCGCCCCAGCCAAGCATCTTAGCAATTTAAAAATTCTTACCAATGCATTCAGAAAACTTATGTTAATCCGGGTGGGATTCATGAAGTTCCTGACTCCGGAAGACAAATTGTCACCCGCCAACCCGCTGGAAACAACTGGATCAATGGCGGAGGAAGTTTGTAACTGAAATTAAATCAAAAGTGAAATTTTTGCACGTGAGTTGTGAAACTGCGACCAGGCAGCTGTGCAAAAAATGAGTATAAAACGTCTACAGTGAAGGTGTGAAATTGAAAATATAAAGTGCCCGTTTAAAATGTGTAGCGAAACCTATAAACCTAAAACTAATAAGAGGCAATAGTACTAGGGACATAAAATACAAAATATAGAAATACCGGAGATATGTGTACGTACATAAGTACGAGAGACTACATTTTAGAATTTTTAAAGAAGATTATTTAAATCGAATTGAAAACTAAATCCTATAAATTTGAATCAAACGAAAACTAAAAAGAAAACGCTTTAAAGAATTTCTTTCAAGAAATATTTTGAAAAAGGACTTTCAATAAATTAACCGGGCCAAGCAAACGACATATTAATCATCGGGGTCTACCCCCTCTTTCGAAAATTAACTTGGGACAGGGAGGGTTAGAGTAAATGACTATGAGTTGTAGGAGTTAATGGAGGGGTGTTTACCTCCTCTTTTGAAATTTCAAGATGCAGGCCTTCTTGTCGGACCCCGGACAGCAAGGGAGGTGGCGGCCGAACCCCCAAGGATGGAAGTATCCCCACATTTGTATACATCACCGCAGGCGCATCGGCACAAAAATTTGCTATGAATTCCTAGCGAATTTCGGCTGATGACAATAATGGGTGGTGTATTCCTTGCATGTTTACTTCATTAGTAGAGAATAACAAATCCCAGTGAAAACATTTCATGAAATCGGTTCCTATTAAGATTTCACGAGAAAATTCAGGAACCATATGAAAAGACCACCCATAGTCTTTACGCCCACCGTGAAAATTATAAAAACTTTAGCAGAAAGTTTTAACGGCGTGTCGTTAGATGCCACTGCGGTGATGGGACCCGGTTTCTGAAATCGAACATTGGCGCCCCCCTTCAATATTCTCTTAACTGTCCGGGGACTGATAATGGATATTGTTGCTCCGGAATCAATAATAGCCAAAATTTTAGTCCCCCCAGAGGTGACGACTATGGCTGGGATACTATCTGCTGCTACCGGTACTGGCTCGGATTCAATTTCGGTGGGCGTTACTCCATCTGATGTCAGATCCCCTAGTTGTGGTTTTTCTGGCTCCTGCGGTGCCATTGGACTGACAGGTTCCTCAGTTTCTGTCCCTACAGAAACATATTCGGGCCGGTGGCAGCAAGGGGCAGCCGCACCCCCGAGTATGGGAGAAAACCCCGCGGTCCATGAGGGAGGTGATTGTTTTTCGACAAAAGAAATAGAGTTGTATTCCGACTGATTTGGACAGAGGCACTTCAGTAAAGTTGACATTTGCTGCATTTGATTTAAGAGAGCATGATAATATTGTTGCATAAAATCAAAAGTGTCCCTTTGTATGGCCCACAAGGTAGAAAAATAATGAACCACTTTTGAAAAAATATTTGACAATTGGGCCTCTATCATAGTTAAATCAAAATGTTGAAAATTTGATGAACCAACTGACTAGGCGGATCGGAGTCAAATACGGTAGGGTCCACCCCCCCCCCCCCCTTTTGAAGCTTCGCCACCAGCCAGATCAGAAACCACACCGATTTGAAATTGACTCAGAATTTGATCAACCAGCTCGGCAGTAACTCCATGTGAAGCCGGAGGCGCCCTCCTAGGAGAAAAAGGTGCAGCAGGAGCTGAAACCCCGGAATCCGAGGATCGTACAAAATTTTGAGAGAATTCCGGAACACCTGCATTTTGCGTATGTACTGTACGTTGGTATGGGGCCGGGGTTGTAGTGGCCAGAGCTGAAATTGGCCTTGGCTGAGAATTTTGTCCTCCGACATAGCCACCCTGAGTTCCCAAGTTTGATGGGGTTGGAAGGACCGGAGCAGAAGCAGAAAATTGAACTGGGGGCGGGTTGGGAGGTAGGGCGGCGTACTGTGACAAAAGAGGAACCGGGGCATAATTTATGGGGGATATTGCTGCTGGTATACCGGTAATCCAGAATATTGAACAGGGTACGTATTTGATGAATGGGCCAAGTGATCAACCCTCTCAGGTAGGGGACGGTTTTTATAATTTAGGGGAGCCTTTGAGGGGTATCGTTCCCAACAAGTTTCCGGTGCGTGGCCGCGTTTTTTACAGTATTTACAAGGGGGCTTTTTCTGTTTTTCTTCATCCCACTTATTCAGGGCTTCCTGGAGGTGCTGTTCGAACCAGACCTTCATTTCACGAAAACCCAAACGGGAGGCTGCAACCTCAAGGTTAGACTGTGAGGGAGTGTCTGAATTTTTTGAGGACTGGTTTTTCTTGTCGGTACCCCCATCTTCAAGGTAATAAATTGGCACGTCATAGGAGAGAGTGTCTCCCTCCGGCGGACGGGCCTCCCGAGATTCTAAACGATCAATGACCCGACGGACATCTTGCACCGTGGGTCGCTCATGAACAAAAAGAGAAGCCAAAGCTGAAGCAAATTTATCATAAACCCCGGCAAAAAGTTGTTGAACGCATTCATGTTCACGCTTCTCCTGCGTATCCCACAGGTCGAGGGCCATAGCCTGCAATTCTGAGATATAGCGTCGAACGGACTCGTTGTGAAGTTGCTTTCGGTGTGCAAAAGCCGAGAGCCGCTCCCGCAGTGAAAGTTGCGGTTTTGGAAATTGCGATTTGATCAATTCTAGAAATCCTGGATAGGACTCCACGACCTGTGGGCCACAGCGAGAGGCGAAAATTTGAGCTTTTCCCGTTAATTTATTCCAAAGGAGACGCCCCCACTGGTCCTGAGGAACTGCATGAACTGCCACTGCTGATTCGAATTGGGGTAACCAATCTTCAAAATATGCGTATTTTGGGTCATACCGAGGGACATCCCGTAAAACTTCTAGGTAGTAACGAAAAAGACCCATGTCAAATTTTGGAACTGAAATATCAGTAGCTTCCATTGTATTTGGGGTTGGGTGTCGCGGACTTTTAGGGATTCCCGGTTTTTTACCCATATTATTAACTGAATAATTTGAATGGGCCCACAGATAAAGGTGAACCAGAAAATTTTGAGGGAGGAGGTGAATTTAAATTTGGTTGAGAAGGTGGAGGGGGAGGTGGTGACTGTTCACAGGCCTGATACGGCTGGGCAGGCGCCGAAGGAGGGCCCGCGACAAAATCTTGTTGTACTGAGGGCGAACCTCCCGAAGAAGGGGCGTCCCCAGTAGGAGCCAACGCTACACCTTTACCTCCCCTCGGGGGAAGCGCGGGTGTGCGCTGCTCTTGCTGCCGCGGAACTTCAGTCGGTCCTGCAAGGCGATTTTCTGCAACATAATCAGCCGCACAAGCATGCGAGGCCACCATCTCCGCCATATAGTAAGGGTTATTGGGGACCCGCTGAGGTAAAACTGGAGGGACTTGTAGTGGGGGTAAATTTTGTTGGGACCCTTCCCACATTTAATTATTATCCAGTTCACGAATTACTGGATTGTCAAAAACTTGTTGCTCCAGTTGATCATAATTGAAATTTGCTGGAGTACGTATGAAATATTGGCCCTCAGCCGAGGGGCCCCCATGACAAATTGGGGTTTTTTGAATTTGAACGTAGGAAGGGGCGGTCTGTTGATTTGGTAACAAATTTCAGTATATACTGGTCCCGGGGAAAGGTGATCCCACCAATGTGTGAAGGCCGGGACATTTGAGTGGTTGACCCGTTTACGTACGTATTTTGAGAACTTTGAAAATTTTGGAATTTTGAAAATTTTCCCCAGAATAGACGGGCTGGGGTAAATACGTAGAAAGGGGGTATAGGGTCCCCTCCAGTTCGGACCATGACCACAGAATTTTGACTGTAGGCAGAATCATACACAGATCCTGCTTCGGAATCACCCGAATTAAGGGGGGGGGGTTGGCCGCCCGTAACTTGAATTTGGGCAGATTGAAAAACCCCATGGTTTTGGGGGGGGGGGGCGCCCCCCCACCTGCCTGTTCCGAAGAAAAACCCACAACACTACGAATATTAGTAGAATTTTGGGATATTTTTGGCTGGGAACACGTATTTTCAGGGGGCGCAGATAATTTAGGGGGGGCTTCCCCCGAACCCAACAAAGCAGAAACTACTTCTTGGGCTGTCTTGGCAGCATCGAACCGGGGGGAGATAAAATTGTCAAAATCACGTCGAAAGTTTGAATTTTCTGAATGTTGGGGGGGGTGGTGGATTTTTCTGCAAGCTGGGAAGTACTTGGTGAGGGTGCTGAAACCGGCGCCCCCAAGATTTTTACCCGGGTCTCCCTCTGGCTCTGTGTATAATTCTGGTCCGAATTTGGGGAGGGACGGCCCTTGTGGGTTGGCTGGGAGGAGTGCAATTTTGATAGGTGTAGCTCGGTGGGTCCCCCCCTCGTATTTTGTAGAGCCCCAGAAAAGTTGAGATTACTGCTGGAGGTTTTCCCAGCGGGGAAAATTTCTTCAGCAGTAAAATTGCGTCTGGTGCGAGGGGGGGGGGGGTAGGAGGGGGGACACCCCCCCCCCCCAAAAATTATGGGTGAGGGAACTGAATTTTGGGGGAGTTTATTTTCCGAATTTTCTGGGTGGGGGAGATCTTGGTTTTGGGGGTGGGGGAGTTCCCCTTGCAATTGATCAAAATCAGGATTTGGGGGAGGCGACGAAATTATAACCTGGGGGGGTGCAGATTGAGGGATTTGCAAACTAAAATGAGGTGGATTATTTGAAAAATTCTGGGGGGAATTTGATGAATTTTGGGGGAGAGTCTGAGAATTTTGAGGGGGGTTCTGGAAATTTTGGGGGGGTTTGCAAATTTTGGGGGATTTGGTCCCCCCAACACGTCCACTGACGCACACCTAGGCACACCCGAGACATTGTCTAAACGCCCAACAACCCCAAAAGTTTGGGGGAGGTGAGAAAAATTTTGGGGGAGGTCTGCTGAAGTTTGGGGGGTGTTCGAAAAATTTTGGGGGAGAGTCTGTCTCCCCACATCCCCTGCTGACAATCGTACTGGTGTCCCCGCACCCCCAAAATTTTGGGGGGATTTGAACCCCCCAGCTCAGTTTCCCCCAATTGGTGGACCGGCGATTTTGAAAAAATTGTTGATTTAAAAAACTATCAGAATTTTCAGGTGCTTGCCCGGTAGGTAATTCAGAAAAAAGTCGGGCAGTGCCGTCACATAATTTTTTGAGGTAGCGAGTAAGTCGGGGGGAAGAATCAGACATATTTACTCAGAATGTAACGGTCGCCAGTTTGTCGAATTTGGAAATTCTGTGAATAATTTTGTGTTCAAGTGAAGATTAAAGGTTCGTGAATGAGTGAATAATGAATTTGTGAATTAGCTAGCTCCGGCCTTGGACCGTACACAAAAGAGTAATTTAGGTTGATTTGCATAAAGTTAGCACACACTTATGCATAATTTTGAATGAAATCAAGGAAATATACTACACTGTATTTTGCCTACTTTTTCCAAATTTGTTAAGCGATTACTTTAGCTAGAAAGCAGTAATCGGGGCAACTAAAAAAATCGTCCCTGGGTATATATGTGCAGAACACATCCGTTAAGTAGCAGCCCTCCAGCTTGTATGGTGTATGCTCCACAATCTTTGGAAACGAATTGGTTGTGTTTTTGCAAAAACTACATTTTTTATGATAGCAGCCTACGGGCTAGCTGTTGGAAGACGATCATGCGTCGGATAATTAGCCCCTATAAGATCTTCATATCGACGCCCTTAGTTTGATTTTACGGCTTGCATAGTTCAAGAAATGATGGATTATTTGATTTCTGCAAAAATTACAAGTTTTCGACGCCAAAACAAGAAATTCTGCTATATCTCACGGTAGAGAAAAGCTAGAACGTTGCTTTAAAATGCAAAAATATGAAGCTTAAGGTGGTGGTATCCTTTTGTGCAGTGCTTTTGTGGTGATTTTTTGAAACGCTATAACTTTCGCAATTTTGGGAGTTGCAAAGAGCTTTATACATCATTTTAAAGCTTATTATCTGTACATTCACATGAGCTTACAGAACTGGCAAAATTAGCAAAAACTAGCAGAAATTTTCTGACAAGCTGACATCTAACCGGATGAATATAGGCGAAAAGTTTTTGAACATCGATTTCTCAAAACTGAAGAATCGGCCAAAAGTTCTTTTTGTGCCACGATATGAAGGACATATGGGCCGAGGGACGTTTTTTGGATTTGGCTCAGCAGGTCTTAAAGGTCGAGAACATCGGCCAAATGCACAGTAACACGAAATTTCGCCACTTCGCATTGAGTTTTCTTGCTACTCAATACGTTTTAGCCCAAACCAAGAGAAACGTCCCTCCGCAGAAGTGCGAATTTCGATTCTGCCGAAAATCTCCGGAATCCGTCGAGTAGTTTTTGAGAAATCGATGTTCGAAACAAAATAATCGCAGTTTTGCCAAAATGGTTTTTCGGCCAAATCACTAGCTGAAAGCAATAAAGTCCGGCTAATAGGCATTTATAAAATGTGCATTTGAACGATGTATCGATTGAGTATAACTAAGACAATTTTCTCCTTAATATGTGGCAGTAATTTTGAAAAAACTGATTTCCTCGAAAATGGCCATTTTTTGACCCTAAAACAGTTTTTGCTTACTTAACCACTGGAGATTGCTCAAAGCCTGTAAAAGCAAAATGTTCATTTTCGTTTCACTAATTATTTGGTGTGTCTTAATTGGCGAGGCTTGCCGAGGTCGGTCTGGAACTATCTCCAGTCCAGGTTGCGTGTCCAGTCTACAGCGCACAGCACTCCTGTAAAGGTGTTTGGTCGCCCATTATCCAGCCTCTGGGGCCAAAACTTTACACTAGTATATACAGTGCTAGAACCTCTAGTCTTACTTATTTAAAGTTTTATTCTATTTCCTAACTGTAAAATGTAAGGAATTCGTTATTGAGGATTACTAAAGCACTAGCGTTGGACAGCGGAAAATACCAATTTAAAATTATAAATGTTGCAACCTGTGATTGTGTGATTGTATCCGTTGCTTGAAAATGTAGGAAAAGTTCTTGTTTAGAACCAATTACTGATCGGAAGTTTGAGCACTACATAAATGTGCTGTTAAATACATAAAATTTGGGAGCCAAAGTCTAACATGTTCCAGCTGCGGTGGTTGTGGTAGCTGGCAGATGTGCGGCCCTATAGGCGGTATGCAGGCGGTGCGGTGGGTCTGGCCATTTTGCACGGATGTTCGCCACAAACTCTGGTTCGGGCAATACTGTGCTGGTGGGAGTTGTGGAGTTAGAAGACACAGAATCTGAAGAGATAATCATGATTTAAATTTTAGTATATTTGAACATTTTTAAGGAGAGAGAAAATGTTGTAACCGGTGATTGTGTGATTGTATCCGTTGCTTGAAAATGTAGGAAAAGTTCTTGTTTAGAACTAATTACTGATCGGAAGTTTGAGCACTATATAAATGTGCTGTTTTGCAATTAAAGCTCAGTCTTTGGGTTGGACTCAAGATAAAAGCATATAAAAGCATAAGTGATATAAAGCATACAAAGCAACTGAACGGGAATGGAACTTGGAAGAATGATTCGTAGCTCTGTTAGTTTATCACCAATATCACAGATGATAGATTACTTTAGGAGTGTAGGGAAAACAAAAAGTCAACTCCTAGATTTATACTACTTAGTTTAGTTACCAAGGTAATGCATAACTTTATCATTGCAGGTGGTCAAATGCAGTTTATACATTTCTAGGTATATAAATCATCTATTATTGAGCTCTTATGGATGTACCTAAGAATGGATAAGGAAAGGTAATATGAACGATACGTTCAAAATCCCAACGGCTTCGAACAAGGAGACGTGGTCCACTAAATTTTTGCTGATTTAGGCAATGTAGGCTATGCATATTTAGATGTATATGATACGAAGTTATGTACGACAAAAGACGTAGAGAAGATTGTTACGTATGTAGTTTTTGGTATGTTTTGTTAACCAACGGAATTTCCAATTTTTTAGTAGATCTTTTGTTAAAACGCATGCTAATAATAATAGCTCATAGTAGCTCTTCGGTTACACTTGCTTATTACGACTCATCAGCCGGAAGGGTTTTTCAATTATATGTGTGCAGTATGTACGTAGTACTATATACGTACTACATGTACTATATGTACTGTCAAGAGTACATAATAATAACTAAGAGTGTAACAAGCGTTACACTCTTGCTTATTAGGCTGGGGACAACATCTGCACGATATTGGCTGACCCCCCACAAATTGGACCGGAGGACCCCCCCCCCCTAAACAAATGAGTACTTTGTACACATTTGTGTACCATCACTCGCCTGTATGCTTATGTGTTGAAGCCAGAAACGTTCTATCAGCAGCTGGCAGATTTGGGGGGGGGGGTCAGCCGTTATCCTGCAGATGATGTCCCCAGCCTAATAACTAAGAGTGTGACGCTTGTCACGCTGTTAGTTATTATGTACTCTTGGTTGTACTGTATACCTATTAATACTGTATCCAATGTGCTTCTGTTGCGAGCTTTCTAACACAAACATAACGTGCAAATTTCTTTGAAGTGATGGGTTTAATTTGTGGGGGGTCAGCCGTTATCGTGCAGATGATGTCCCCAGCCTAATAACTAAGAGTGTGACGCTTGTCACACTGTTAGTTATTATGTACTCTTGGTTGTACTGTATACCTATTACAGTATATGTGCATTTTCAATATGGAACGTTTGCTGAAACTAAGATTTAATCCCACTAATTAATCATTCATGTATCACCGTCATACAAAATATATATAATGCTTAAGCTTACAGTGAGAGGAAGCAAATATAGCCTGAATGAGACGTTCTGCAGCAACCTCGGCCGGACTTCCAGCCGGATGTCGCTGTTCGAAGTTGAGGAAGGAAGGCATAGAGTCCTCGTCAGAAAGGGTGGGAGAGTGCATTTTCTCGGAAGAAATGGGAGGCTCTTCACTCGCTGATTTCTGGGCGCTGGGAGAGTCTGCCATATAGGGAGATCTAGAACAGAAAAATAAAGACTAAACTGATTGTCTGTGCCGTAGAACCATAAAGCTAGAGACTGTCTAACTTTGATAAAAAATTTTAAGTACATCCAGTGTTGTAAGAGTTTAGCTAATAACGTTTCTGACTGCCTGTTAACAAATAATTTGATATGAGCTGCTGAACCAAAGGAAAGACCATCCCGCCTTGATCTGTTTCCTCGAAATCGCAACAATCCGGACACGGTATGTAAATAAAGATTTAAATCAGGTAAAACTAAAAGTGACAAGTTCAACAGAAAAACGTGCTGCAGAAATGATTTAGAGAAATGGTAAACAAACGTTAAACATTATCGGATGCTCATCATTTTTATCTAAATTCAAGAAAAATAGAGAATCCTACAAATCAGCTAGAATATACGTAGTGGTGCTGTTGTGGTGCTGTGCAGCAAGAGACAAGCAATGTTCGAAGAATTATATGGAAATTGTTCCAGTTCAATACTAACCAATGTAACTTAATTTTCGTTACTGAAATTATGAAATTGGATTCTTAAGCCAGTACGGTGCTGAAAGCATTGAAGCCAATCTGGTCTATATCCTACATATAGCTTTCTGAGTTTGAGCATGCCCAGGAAATTATTAGGTAGCAAGCAAGCATGAAAATAAGCGTAATTCGTAGCTTAAATCTACGAAAAATAGAGAGGGGCTGTACTGACTCTTGGTTCTATTGCAGCTATTTATGTAGGTTGTAGATTGTTCGTAGCATTGCAGGCAGTACTTCAATAATAATTTATTCTACGAGTTGTAAATTCGCCTAGCGTAACAGTAGCAGCCCACCACACGGAACAAATTACAACAGCGATTTATGAAAAAGAAAGAAAAAGTTAAGCAAAAAGTATGAGTAGTATATGAAAGGGGAATAGATGCGGTCCCATTAATATATAGAGATATGCAAGCAACGCGACAAACAAGCTAACTTACTGATAGTAATTAGGGAAAGTCCTAAGACAGAAAATCACAATGACGCAAACAAAACCCTTAATTGCTTTGTTTGTGCTTCTTCAAGGCTCGTTCAATTCAGCTCGTTCTCACTGTATGTAATGATAGATTTAATGCGATCGAAACTTTACAAGAGCAGGCAAGAAACAGTTTAGTTACAAAATTTTCTAAACAAGAGTGCCTTAAACTGAGGCATACAAGCGTTTTCAGGACAATACTGATTCTTAGCTTGCGAATAATCACAACAACAAATAGCTTCGGACAACAACGTGCTAATGCAGCATGAAAACGACAATTGGTCTTACCTTGGAGACATTCTATTTATAGACTGAAGAGCGAAATCTTGAACTGGGTTTCCTTGTTCCTTTAGCCACTGATCCTTATATTTAAGTGCTTCAACGCCAGGAATGAAAGTCACACTAAAATTTTAATAACATATAATGCTTAATATATAGAGAATATAGAGTCTGTGAAGAATATTAAAGGTTTCTGAAATCCTTCTCTGAAAATCTTGTTTTAATTTTTCAAGTCAAGTAAAGGTTTTTTTAATCTTAATCCTTACGTCCTGCTGAATTCAAACACTGATTAATCAAGACGTCTTCTATTTCCTTCCAACAGTAACAAAAACTTAGTGCTTACTGGAAGTCAATGCATATCAGATTAGTTCTTCGGAGTATTGCTCGAGCCTGAGAGTTTGTGACATTTTTCAGATTCTCATTATTGATTTTCACTAGCAAATCGCCAACATGAACTCTACCATCCTTGCCAAAAGCACCACTTTTATGAATATCCTTGACCATGCACCCGTTGATTGCTTTGTCCACTGTTTCCAGCTTAACGCCTACAACACAAGACAAATTTCAAAAGGGAATTTTTGGAAATTTTATGACAAAAAATTTATTTAAAAGGTGAAGATACAACTCGACTATACATTAGTTATGAGTCATAAATTATTATCCGACTAGATATTCCTGATCTCATCAGATCTCATAAAATAAAAATATAAAAAGCATAAATAAAGCATATATAAATAAAAAAGCATTTATAAAATCTCATATAAAAAGCAGAAATAAACGTAGAACATGCTAAAACTCCGCAAAATTTTAACACCAATTTAACATTCCGTGTATGTATGCTTAAAATATTCTACGTTTGCTAAATAAGTTTGTGTCTATTTCCTAAACAATGTAAAATATACGTACGTAGAGTTTGCATTGTTAGATAGAACTGTTCATATATTACAAGGTATGTATTTTATATATTAGGTTGTACCAAGAGTGCATAATTGCACTATATATTAGAAGAAGAGTAAGCAACTAGAGGGCTTCTCTTCACTGCATTGCGTAACGGTGCTCCGCCCACAATACGTGGATGTTCCCCCGTTTGGTGGGAAGTAGCTCTCTTCGATAAAGCATACCCCCCCTCCGTTTGGTGGGGGGTAGCAGAAAAGAGGTCCCCGTTTGGTGAGGGGTAGCCAACAGCCAATCAGATTGCAGAGACCCCCTCTCCGTTTGGTGGGGGGTATCGCAGAAGTAGTATAAAAAGGGGCGTTCTACGACAGAGGCGCAGGAGGAGCTTGAGGCAGGACCTACGCAACCAGTTGAGGCACGTCCTACATATTTGTATTCTACTAGTTTATAGCTCTTCAGGAACCTCATACTATCTAATTATCTTTTAAAAACTGGTTTAAACCAGTTTCGTTAACCTACTTTCCTACCTATAAATACAACTCCACAATGGTAAGTTTTCAGTCATGACTACTGCATTTGTTGCTGTTGCGTGCATTGAAGTTCAGAAGTTGGGAGATATCCCTTTAGAGGTGACTGTATTAATTCAACGGCCCAAGTCTCATCAGCCGGAAATACATCATTTGTTTATTCGTGCTCCCTATGATCTGGAGAAACTAGCATCAAATCAACAGGAGACTATCCACCATATCACCAGACGATCATGTTTCGAATGGGATTGCAGTCCTCATCTACGAACCTGGGACCAAGCAATGGACCTCATCTCCAACATCTTGAAGGATGCCAATGTTGACAAGGTTATCACCAAGGGTATTTCCCAGTGGAACATAATTCGTTCTGGGTTGATGGAAAGGGGAAACTTTGTCAGGGTAATTGAGGCTGGTACCTTGAGGGTTCCCAGCTACATGCTATTGAGTGATGGCGAAGGCTATGGCTGCTGTCCGGACCACATGCTAAGAGATGGAGCTAAATACTGCTCAGCTCACCGAGCTCATCAACTGCTACACTCAATTCTGAATGAAGAACAAGATAGTTAATAACATTTATATTAATAATGCTTGTTGTATACAGTATGCTTATTATTATATTATTCAATAAAAATCAAACCAGTTGGTGTTTATTGATAGCTAGGAACTACGCGTCAACATGCTTACATGCTTACACGTCAGCATGCTTACATGCTAACGTTAGCATGTTTACACTTACACGTCAGCATGCTTACATGCTTACGTCAGCATGTTTACACTTAGACGTCAGCATGCTTACATGCTTACATCAGCATGTTTACACTTACACGTCAGCATGCTTACATGCTTTCGTCTGCATGTTTACACTTACAGGTCAGCATGCTTACACGCTTTCGTCAACATGCTTACACTTACACGTCAGCATGCTTACATGCTTACGTCAACATGTTTACACTAGCCGTCAGCATGCTTAATTTTATATCACAGACAGGTTTATATCTTCGCGATTTATGAAACCTATACAGATTTTTCTGCTAAATTATATTAAAAGAAATTATTATGAACTAAAGAAAAATGTATCTTTGTAAAGTGTGTGGTGAGCAATACTTGCATCGCCAGTCATTGCATCGTCACTCGCACATGGATCACTTAGAAGAATCCGATGTGCAATCTGATGATTCTGATATGGAAACAAACTCTCTAATGAAACGAGGTCTCTACAGACTTTCCAGAAATATTCATAAGGATCCGCTAACGACTCATCATTGGAATCGCTGCAAGACTCCGACTGATCAGATTGGTTTGACTTTGTAGAAGCATTTGTTTCCATATCAGAATCATCAGATTGCACATCGGATTCTTCTAAGTGATCCATGTGCGAGTGACGATACAATGACTGGCGATGCAAGTATCGCTTACCACACACTTTACAAAGATACATTTTTCTTTAGTTCATAATAATTTCTTTTAATATAATTTAGCAGCATAATCTGTATAGGTTTCATAAATCGCGAAGATGTAAACCTGTCTGTGATATAAAATTAAGCATGCTGACGGCTAGTGTAAACATGTTGACGTAAGCATGTAAGCATGCTGACGTGTAAGTGTAAACATGTTGACGAAAGCATGTAAGCATGCTGACGTGTAAGTGTAAACATACTGACGAAAGCATGTAAGCATGCTGACGTGTAAGTGTAAACATGCTGACGTAAGCATGTAAGCATGCTGACGTAAGCATGTAAGCATGCTGACGTAAGCATGTAGCATGCTGACGTGTAAGTGTAAACATGCTGACGTAAGCATGTAAGCATGCTGACGTGTAAGCATGTAAGCATGTTGACACGTAGTTCCTAGCTGTCTTTAAACACCAACTAGTTTGATTTTTATTGAATAATATAATAATAAGCATACTGTATACAACAAGCATTATTAATACAAATGTTTTTAACTGTCTTGTTCTTCATTCAGGATTGAGTGTAGCAGTTGATGAGCTCGGTGAGCTGAGCAGTATTTAGCTCCATCTCTTAGCATGTGGTCCGGACAGCAGCCATAGCCTTCGCCATCACTCAATAGCATGTAGCTGGGAACCCTCAAGGTACCAGCCTCAATTACCCTGACAAAGTTTCCCCTTTCCATCAACCCAGAACGAATTATGTTCCACTGGGAAATACCCTTGGTGATAACCTTGTCAACATTGGCATCCTTCAAGATGTTGGTGATGAGGTCCATTGCTTGGTCTCAAGTTCGTAGATGAGGACTGCAATCCCATTCGAAACATGATCGTCTGGTGATATAGTGGATAGTCTCCTGTTGATTTGATGCTAGTTTCTCCAGATCATAGGGAGCACGAATAAACAAATGATGTATATCCGGCTGATGAGACTTGGGCCGTTGAATTAATACAGTCACCTCTAAAGGGATATCTCCCAACTTCTGAACTCCAATCCATGCAACAGCAACAAATGCAGTAGTCATGACTGAAAACTTACCTTTGTGGAGTTGTATTTATAGGTAGGAAAGTAGCTTAGCGAAACTGGCTTAAACCGGTTTTTAAAAGATAATTAGATAGTATGAGGTTTCTGAAGAGCTATAAACTAGTAGAATACAAATATGTAGGACGTGCCTCAACTGGTTGCGTAGGATCTGCCTCAAGCGAAACAAACTATTTGCGTAGGATCTGCCTCCAGCGCCTCCTGCGCCTCTGTCCTAGAGCGCCCCTTTTTATACTACTAGCAGAGGATTACGGTAGTTTTTGTTCTATTCGAAAATTTGTCCCCGTTTGGTGGGGGGTATGCAAAAGGGGTCCCCGTTTGGGGGCGGTCGCTAACAGCCAATCAGATTCAGCCAATCTTTGCCTGTCTTGACGACGCCCCCCCACAAACAGGGACGCCTACGCCCCCACCAAACGGGGACGTCTTTTGACCACCCCCCACCAAACGGGAACCACTTTTTGCTACCCCCCACCAAACGGGGAGGGGGTATGCCTGTCGACCCCCCCAAACGGGGGAACATTCGCGTATTGTGGTCGGAGCACCGTTACGCAATGCCAAGAAGAGGAGCTCTCTAGTGGCTCACTCTTCTTTTAATATATAATAGAATTATGAACTCTTGGTTGTACTTTACAGTAATAATTATTCTTGAGCGCATATCTTACCTACGGGGAGGTTTCCCTTTTTAATTCTGATGGTTTGCTCCAGCTTGGTTGGAAGGTGAATGATATCAGCACCCCAGGCACTACGAAGCAGTGAAGGAGAAGGGGAAGGACTCATACTTGGACTTGATCCCAAGGACCAACCGGAAGACATGGAAAGAAAGCTCTGAAGCAAAGCAAAGTAATACACAACTGGCTGACAAATGTGAGAGCTGAAAGAAGTTATGGAGACTTCGCAATTTAGACTTGAAGAAATAATTTGCATTGTAGATTGTAAACTTCGGATGTGCCAGTGCCAGCATAAAATTACCGATCTATGTATGCATATCACGAAACTTGCGCAGGTTGTTAGATCCAAATAAATCGTAGGTATTACCTTTGACATATTTTATAGCATAATCTGGCAACCAAGTGTAACTTTAATGACTGACTGACAGAAACTACTAACCGCAACAACAAGATGATGATAACACATTCTAATTAGTTTGGTAAAATGCGGGATAAAGTTCCGCTAAATGTTTTAATCAAAAAATGCAGGGATTCGTTTTCAAAAAGTAATGACTAATGTAGGTAGCGAGGTCCACATAAAGCCTCCTTTTAAATTGTCGCGATGGCCATTTGCGAGCCTACTGAAATTAGGCGAAGACAAAAGCGAAGACTTTGGACAAGCTAGATATCGTAATAAAAAGGAAATGGACAGTAAATTTCCGTGTTCCCCTCAACACTTTCATCAGCTATTGAAAATCTATTGCCCTATTCAGACTAGTTTCATTGAAATTCATCAGCAATTAGTCATAAAACAAGGCAAAACTTTGATGTTGATCAAGAGTGTGTCAGAAACCACTTTTAAACCGGAATAACTTGATCAACTTAGATTTAATCGGTCTGAGACGAAGCTACGGACGCTTTGGCGGTTCTCATTAACCTTACTGACCTTAATTAGCATTATTAGTTTGCTCTGACTGTAAGAATTTGCACGAACTTAGAAGGTAATGCTGTCATTTCTAAGCATTCGAATGCTCAGAGTAGGCCTAGCCCGTAAACACTTTGTGATGTCCGGCGCGGCCTCACCCCCAGAAAAGCTCTGAGCGAGAAGTGAGCAAGTGAACCAAAAATTTTGTTTAACAATGTATTCTGCACCCCAGAATAAACAGTACAAAATCTGAACAAAAACTGAATAGAAAACTGGCTTCGGATTCGGTGCCTGGATGATAAAAGAACTTTATAATTATTTATTTAGGCTTTATTATTAATATAAAAATACTTTAATGTTATAATAAAAATACTGTATTAACTTGAACCTTTTTGGGAAAACGAGGAATTGTGCTAAACAGAACAGTGTCTGTATGAATCTGTTCCAATTTTTTCCAATAGGCTTAGCAGCATAGCAGAAAATCTTGACGGCGGATAGATTGTTTAGGTCTTGATTTTTCAATAAGGTTTTATGTTCTTCGGCTCTTACGAAAAAATCTTTATTTTAATGGTCACACTTATAACTTTCCCTCAAGTTAAAATACTAAACCTCATAAAAGATAGCATTCAGAATCAATGCATGACTGAAGGACTGTATATCATATCTACTTTTTGAAGTGTAGCAGTCATATCCAGCAGGATAACGAAAGCTGTCAAAAAGTGAAGTCAGCGAGAAACTTGTCACTTCTGACTTGCTACACATTCACTCAAACCAGAAAACAATTTTCTAAATGTCGCTGAGTTAGGGATGTGCATTGGCTTAAATTGTGCAATTATTATACGCTTTCGCTAACCCCAAAATTGGAAATAACCATTCACGAGGAAGGCTAAGCTCAATGTAGCGCACGCACAACGTAGGGATATCTCATAGCTACTACATTGGAATGACTGTTTTTACAAATTTCCGACATTTTCCGGATCGTCTATGATTGAAAAATTTGGAAAGACAACTACAGCATTGTTCATTGTTCCTAGCAATCCTCTTCGACAAATCCCGTATTTACAACTGATACAGTCATCAATACATTGCAGACACAGATCTCTAGTCTCTAGACTTCATTTTTATAAATGTTCAAATGCTACAATACAAGCATAACATACCCCGTCCAAATAGCTACTGGCCACAGACGGATTTGTTTGCAAACTGGCATGACTAGCTACATGGCCGTATGATGTCTAAAATGTAAACAATTAAAGAATAGGCACATCCAAAACCTTAAATGGTTCAAATTAAACTTTAATCAGTTATTTTGCTTTTGTAAATCACTTATCATCGTCTATGACATGATGAACCGGTGACTCGACGGAGCCCGAACTCACTGACCCAAAGACCCGCATGCTTGGCTTTTCACAAAATCCAAAATCCCACAGAATAACATAGATTTAGTTTACAAGAGCTAAATTTTTTGTGTTCTTCGCTCGTCGTGACCAGTCCGAAAATTAAGGCAAAAATTAGTTCTTGGTTTACAAAATGCAAGAAAGAATTGTCCTTTGAAACCAATGTTCTTTCCATAACAGTAGTCTCCTACTGTTATGAGCTATCGCTATCGCTATGAGCTATCGCTCTGTTTAGCCAGAGTTAAAGCAGCGCACAATGAAGATTAATAACGTCATTAAATTCCATAAATTTGTCCATAAATTTGAAACGAATGCTTCTTTTTTAGGCAAAACAATTCACTAGCACAGCCCGAGCCGCATGTTCACTTTGCTCCTATTTCAGGTGGAAGACAAACAAAATATAAGGAGTTAAGCATGCCTAAAAGTTTTAAGAGGAAGCCGCAACCTCATGCACCAGTTATATACAAATATTTATAGTCAGAACCAGACGTAACTAAAATCCGGTGCCCATCCTTACCATAACAAACAACTAATGGGAGCACTACTGGAGCTAACCTTTAGAAATATCTATGCAGGGAATCCATTCACTGATACAAACAGGATAAGAAGCTAATTATAATTTCCTAAGGTTTGGAGCCAACTAATGTGAGGCCGTTTTTGCGGAGAAAGAAGCTTTAACGTAAGGACTTCATTTAATCTGAGCCTAAACATGCCCGTTGCTCTGATTACAGCATCACATCACATCACAGAGTTTTATTTAGGAATTTAGGCAGCTAGTTAGTAAGGAGGAATTCCTTACTTGTTGGGTCAGATTGCGTCGGCGTTTTGCCTCACTACTCCAGCCTTGATTAGACTTAGGCAATGGGGGTGATGGTTGCACAGATATAGAATGCTAAAACCAAAAGCAGCAAGCAGGCGCTCTACGTACACAGAAATATAATACTAATAATAAATTATCACCATTCACTGGCTGTATATTCGCCTTGTTAGATGCATTAGGTTGGAGTTGAAACTGGTTATTGAAATTGGCATAAAAACTGGCTTGCCTGAAGAGTCGATTATCTATTGTCTTTATTAGCCGAATGACAGCTCACAGTAGCTGATCACATGTCTTTAATATCGGCGGATCTGTTCAGCTGATATTGTTGGAAAAAGAAAAACAAGATATAAACTTCAAGCGTCCAATTGGCCTCGAAACAATCAACAATTTTTCGTAACAAGCAATACCATGGCTAACCAAGTTTCAACTCTGACCATTGCAAGCAAAAAGTGTGACAAAATTAACTGGTTTGGATTCCTTAGCATTGCTAAAATGGGCTGCAAAAAGACCTGTTGCAAGCATGATAAATGTTTAGCTGAAAATCATGCAGTGGGGAAAGTGATATAAAACATTCAAAATTAAAACAAAACTAAATAATTAGTACTTTATCGATGTCTGAATGTTCTGACCTAATAAGGGAACAGTTTCAAATAATTTTAGGTCTTACGTGATATATACTGCCTGGGAGACAGAAAAAAGTTCAACACTTAACGGTCGTCGTTTCTGATTGACTGAAGTTTATGGTAAGCGATGGGTAAATGCTGGTAGGGACAACTAGAAAGCAGGGCCGTGTCAAGATATAAGTTAGAACCTCCAGAACCCCCATCAGAAAAAAGGAGGTTCTCAATTTTTCTTCGTGCGTTTGTATCCAACACTCGGTGACTATGGCTACATACGTGACTACGTTGCAGATCTTTTCTGACACTTTACATAGTTTACTTCATGGTATGTTGATAATGTGTATATTTGTGTATATATATATATATATATATATATATATATATATATATCTCAGTCATCGGATTTATATACATAACCGGAGTGTACTGGGGGATGGTGCTTTTAGCTTCTCTCAGACATCTAGACTGAAAAATTTGTGGGAATAACCACAAGAATGTCCACAATATGGGTATCAATCGGATTCTTTCCAAAAGATGAACAAGAACGCAGTAAATATAAGTTCAGAGAACGCACACGCTTTTCAAACTCCCCGGACTCCCGAATCCTCAGAACTTCCAGCAAACATTTAAAACTAAATAGAAGAGGATCAAATCTCCTGAAAAAATTTCAGAACCCCCAAGAAAACAAACAACCCCCATCCAACCTTTGAAACTAAATATATGTAAGTTACGGAACAAATCTCATCAAGAAGTTAAGAACCCCAAGAACCCCTATCAAAAAATGAAGCTACACCTAGTTATAGATCAAATCTCCACAAAAACTTAAGAACCCCCAGAACCCTCCTTATAAAAGTAAAAGCTCCCAGAAAAACAATTAGTAGATCAGAATGCATCAAAAAAATTACTTTTATCTTGACATGGGCCGAAAGCAGAGTAATGGAGAAAACAAAACTGAGAAATACATAACAACATATTATTATATTAAATTATTATATCTGCACAACTTAGGATAAATTTCAACATTGTTCATATATAACCTTCATAAACATTAACATAAACATAAACAGTAAACTTCTTATCCAAACACTTATTTACATTTATTGAAAACGATCTAATTCTGTGAAATTCAGGGTAAGCGTTTTTGAGGCACAAATGAAAATCATAATCATAATAAAATTTACGTATTGATTGGAAAATTTCGCGGAAAATAGGAACCTTGCTTTAGACCATCAAAAATACAAAACTCATTTAGCTCACGTAAACCTAAAACTATATATGAAGTAGAGGTACACTTGGAGTATATATAAATCATGTGATTTAGTGCTTACTCCAAATTCAATTTTCTTTTAAGATGAACGCTTTGAAGTTTACTCTTTGCCACTAGAAAATGTGAAAAAACTTGTCAGACTTGTTGGCTCGGTTGGAGGAAAGAAGACAGAAACATGATGATGACAATGCAAAAGAATTTAAGAATATTCTGCTATCTGTCGTGTCTGTTTGATTTTGCTATGGTAAACCGCTGAACATACTGATTTCGAACAGAGGAGTACCGACGCTATGAATGTTCCGGCCGCATTGCAAGCATTCAGGGGGCCGTAGCAGCTACCTGAATGGCAGCATTTTGGAGGGTCAGAAACTAATCAGATTATCATAAAATGGTGGAGGTCGAATTCGCTGCCGTTGTTTTAAAGTCGTTTGAGAAGAACATTGTTTGAGCAAGTAGCAAGCTGGCAGTATTATGAAGTTCTAAATGGACTAAAAGATTGGTAGAAATTTGAGCTCAAGATTTGGACGTGGCATAAAGTGAGCATCTTCTTTATCTGTGCTTCGGGTAACCGACTACAGAACAGTCACCTAACGAAGAATGTGACGGCTGATTTATAGTAATCGTGACATTGTTTTTATGCAATCAGTTGCCAAGGACTACATGAAATTTTCTAAAAGATTGCAGGAAAAGCTTAATATTACGTTACAAGAAATGAGTTGAGAAGATGTCATCTAGAAAATGACCTTAAGTTGATTGTATACGAACAGTATATATATATAAAATTAATTTATCCGAGCAACCTTGCCCGCTGAAGCAAATAAAGCATACTTTGTTTTAGCTCTGGAAAGAAAGAAAGGAACGCATTAGGTTACTCATGGAGACAAAGAAAGCATTACATACTTCACTGGTACCTGAAGTGACATCACGGAGAGCGCAAGAGCAGGAGAGGAAAGGGGTAGCACAGACGAAGAAGATAGAGAAAGAGAGAGAGAGAGAGATAAAGAGACAGAAAATACAGGAACAGGCACAATGGTTCAGCCTTCCTTTCCAGGCAAACGAAGGCAAGTTACGCAAGGCAGTCAAGCAAGAAATGAAGCTAGAAACTAGGGCATGCTCCTCCTCCTAAGGCCTAGGCAGGCTAGACCTTGTGAGAAGATCTATTTATTTTCCTATGATCCTGTCTTTGCGTCGGAATAGGTGATTTGGATTTTAATATAGAAAAATGGGTGCCTTCAAATCCAGTGAAGCTGATGAGATGAAATTAATGAATCCAACGGAAAAGGAACGAAAAAGTGCACTAGCAATTGTAGCAGCCTATCTATTATGACATAGAACAGCTCTGCAGTCATTAGTTGACTTAATACTATGGAGCCCCTCATTTGGTATAGAGATAGGAAACATTGCAAAGTGTTTGCCTTAGAAATCATAAATCTCGAGGACATTCATAAGGACACCTACAGGGGAGGAAATCCAATGAAATGACTTTTGATTTGACTTTTGCTAACGTACGTATTGACAGGTATGTAAATCAAATACAAAGTTTCTTTTAATTTGGGACACTGACCGGTCCAGGACAGCAGGTGTGGGAACCTGAACCCCACATTTCATGTTCAGTAAACAAGCAAGCTGGCAGCTATGTAAACTGAAGTTAAGCAAAATCAGGACAAACTATAAATTTGTGTAGTGCAAAAGCATGAGCTGTTGAGCTTACTTGAGCCAATGGTGGAAAGCGCCTGAATAGCAAGGGACTGGAATAAGTCAAAGCAGCACCACGATGCTTTAGAGCAGGAGAAATTCCACGATTTGCATTCTGCAAACGTAAGAATTCTAACTGCAAATACACAACAACAGCATTGGACGTTACAAAATTGCAACTCAAGTCTACACAAGATAAGACGGAATTAAACAATAATAACAAAGCTATATATTATATAGTAGGTATGAATTAACAGCATGGTAGGACAACTAAACTGATTAAGCTGCTGTCATGCAATACAGTAAGCAGAATAGACGGACTGTATAAAATCGTATGCAGTAAGGAGATGTAGTGTAGTTGTTCCTAAACCTTGGCATCGTTTAAGCACTTGCACACCTCCATTTGTCCAATTTACCCTGACTTTTATCCATAATGACAAGAGTGCATAGTTGCATTATATATAAGAAGAAGAGTAAGCCACTAGAGCGCTTCTCTTCTTGGAATTGCGTAACGGTGCTCCACCCACAATACGCCGAACGCTCACCTGTTTAGTGTGTGTGGGGGGGGGGTCGACAAGCATACCCCTCCCTGCTTAGTGAAGGGGGCAGCCAAAAGAGGTAACAGTTTGGTGGGGGGGGGGTAGGCAGAAAGGGTCCCAGTTTGGTGAAGGGGATAAGCAGAAGAGGGTCTTCGTTCGGTCTTCGTCTTCGAGGGATAGCCAAGTCAGGCTAAGATTGGCTAAAGATGGGCTGAATCTGATTGGCTGTCGGGAACCATTTTGGGACCCAAACGAAACGGAGACCAATTTTGCCAAGCTTCCCACCACCAAACGGGGACCCGTTTTGGCTACGCCCTCCAAACGGGGACCTCTTTTTACTACCACCAAGAGTACATAATATATAAGAGTGTGATAGCTGGCAGGTTCTCTGTTATCAGCTGCAGGTACATGCTCTGCCAGAGTTGACGAATGGGATTTTTTTCGAAGGGTCATCCCATCCCATCCCACTCGAAAATTTTTCTTTCCATCCCATCCCATCCCACTTGTTTATGGAAAATCAAATATAATCCCATGATATCCCACATCGGCTGAAATTTGAGTACAAAGTCAAACAACTATTTATCAGTCCATTACTGCTTCATTTAACGAGTATGTGTCTGCATAAAGCCATTCAACTTGTAATTTGTATTATGCACTGTTGATTAGTTTTTTCGAAAAATCTGAACAGACAAGTATATTATAGCGTTGTCAAATGAAGAATTGATGAAGAAACTCTTATCAAACTTTTATCAAATTTTTAAAATTTGAATCAGTCAGCTAACGAAAGCTAGACCGGAAAACGGATTTCAGATTCGTTCTCATCGCCTCACAAACACCTGTATGCAAGCTTTCAGCAAAATTTTTTCAAAAAATGTTTCGGTTCCTCTTGGCCCCCCCTTACCAAACTTAGATTCAAAATTTTAAAAAATTTTTTAAATTAAATAAATTTTAATTCATCAGCCTCCAGTATTGGTCAAAAAATGTAAAGCCAGGGCTGGAGGGAAAGCGCAAAAGATGCTAGGCGGTTAGCTAAATATATCCCGATAGCTGGATATTTACTATTCAGGTAAAATAGGCGGATATCCGGTTATGAGATATATAATAATCCAGTATCCATCTCTTAGAGTTGTTTAGAAGAGGTTTTAATTACATTTCAGTCGGTGATCCAACATTATTTCAGCATCTGTAGGCAGAAAAAAATTTGGTCAGTTTCAGTTTTCTTTAAGTTTCAATCAGCAACAAAAAATAATTTCGGTTCCAGTTTAGTTTCAGTCGTTTCAGTTTGAGTTCATTCAAGAAAAGACCGTTTCTAGCGTCTAGGTTTCATGTAAAGCATAATTTGAGGATTATAAAGCCTCATCCTGCAGAATACCCAAATTTTAGTTTCAAATTGCTGATTTTGTCGACTGATTAAAATAATTTTAGTTTCAGTTTCAGGTCTCTTGACCGAAACGCAAACCTTTACAGCCTGTGAATAGTTTCAGTTTCAGTGACTGAAACATCAGAATATACCAGGGGCCAATTTCATAAAAAAGTTGCGGATTTGCAAGTGCGAGTGTGCTAGTACTCGCACTTGAAACGCAAGTGCGGATTACAAGTGTTGCATAAAACTTTTCCGCAAACTTGCGGAAATTAGCTAAGCAAGTAGCGGAACTTGACCCACTTGCAACGCAAGTGCGAGTACTTGCGTTGCAAGTGCGAGTAGAAGGAAAATTTACCATAATTTTTCAAAAAATCGTAACTCTTTCACTATTGCATGAAATTTATTGAAATTTTCACAAAATGTTCAAAACATTTCAAAACAGTTAATTCTTAAATTTTATTAAAAACAAACAAAAATTACGACAGAAATTTCACTTTTTTTGAAAATCGTCTAGTAAAAATCAGACGACTTTACTCGCACTTGCAAGTTGCAGAGTGTTCCAGCGAGTTTTATGAAACACTTACTTGCTGCTTGTGTAGAAGCGGACTTGCAACTTGCATCGAACTTGACTCGCAGTTCAAGTGCATGTGCGGATTCCGCACTTGGCACTTTATGAAACACTTGCAGCTTGCAATTCCGCAACTTGCAGTTGCGAGTTGCGGGATCCGCAACTTGCAAACTTTTATGAAATTGGCCCCAGCTGTGAGTTAAAATGAATTGCGCTAGGAGCTGTTAATCTTACACAGTGTTGGGCGCGGGCCGCGGGTACCCGCGGGCACCCGCGGGTACCCGCGGGGCGGGGCGGGCCAAAAATTAGTACCCGCAGTGGCCCGCGCGGGCCGATGCGGGCCGATTTTCTGTGAGACAGGGTAAGAAAGTTTGAATTTTTGACGAATTCTAACATTATAATGGAACTTTTCCTCATTAAAATATATTTTATCTTCCTTATCTTCCTTTTCCCAATTCTCTTTTCCTTATAATTTTGAATATTACTCATTTAGCATTTTCTGCAGCTAATAAGCGGCGCTTGGTCTTGGTGGACTCGATTTGTTCAAATTTTACGTTCAAACAAATGTTTACGATCTTTGTCTGCTCTTGCCACCTCAGGCCGTGTTACCCTATTTTTTAATAGTTATCAATTTATCAGCGTTGGTTGGTTGATCGTCCCTTTAGAGCGTCGTTTTCAAACGGAGTAGTTCTCTAATTTTCAGAAATGGAAAGAGATCGAGCTTTGCTTACAAGGAAACATTTTACTGGCGCCATAAAACAAACAAAGGTATTTTCTAGCTTTTCAGACAGACAAGTTAAATTACAGACTGACAGTCTTTAAACACCGATTTCTCCTTTGACTTGACCATTGACAATTTTGTGTGTTCATGACACGTAAACATAGCAAATTTTAGATTCTTAAATTTGCTTAATTTCTGCACTTTAAGCATTATCACATAGAAAACGTTTTGTTGGTTTTAAAGCCAACCCGGACGTATCTTAGTCAACAATTGGCCATTTGACGAAAGCGCCACCGCAAAGTTTAAGACATGCCCTCTGCGTAACTGTAACTGTAATTCGTTTTGGGCAATGTTTTCCAGTAGTATAGGATTTCACTCCAAAATTCACCGAAATTTTCAAAGTTCTAAAAAATAGCTGAGAAGCAGCAGGGGGGCTACAATAATACAGTCGCTAGGCCAAAATTCTTACATTAGAAGTCAATAAAAATTTGAAAAACGCACGACTACATTCTGCAACTGTATGAATGCTTTTGAAAACAACAATCGCGCTTATATTGCAGTTTCTATGGAAAAAAACGGCGAATAATCAGTGAAAGTAGCAATTATTTAATGCTATGATGCTTGCATAACCTAAATTTAGTTGCGGGTCGCCGCGGGCCGAATTTTATTGATGCGGGCCGCGGGCCGGCCCTGCGCGGGCCAAAAATCTGAGCGCGGGCTGCGGGGCGGGTGCGGGCCGCAAATTTCGGCCCGCGTCCAACACTGATCTTACACGTTCAGGCAGCAGTAGACTCGGCAAATAACTGTAGTCAAATCCAATGTCGAAATCTTGGTTCGGGCAAAAACAGCTCAATATATAATATGGATGCATCTAGAAATTTTTATAATTTTGAAACAATTGTCAAAAGTTAAAATTCAAAATGCAAAATTTTGGTATTCCACTGTGAAAGCGGATTCAGTCCCAAGTAATCCCACCATCCCATATGGGACGAGATCTGAATCCCATCCCATCCCATGGGATCCCATGGGATCCCATCCCATTCGTCAACACTGTGCTCTGCACGCTAACGGCTGACCCCCCTCTCCACAGCCCCACAAACGTGTATGTTCACTTCAAACAAATTTGGCCGCTATGCTTGCATGCTGAAGCTCGAAAACACAACTACTCAGTTGGTTCAATGTGCGTCTGTTGCGAGCTTTAGCACGCAAACATAGCGTTCTAATTTTTTGAAGTGAGCATACACGTTTGTGGGGGGTCAGCCGTTAGCGAACAGAGCATGTACCTGCAGCTGATAACAGAGAGCTTGCCAACTGTCACACTCTTATCTATTATGTACTCTTGCTACCACCCATCAAACGGGGACCAATTTTGGAAATTAACAGAAACTTCCATAAATCCTCTGCCCTCCCACCCCAACAAACTCTTCTCGTCTCTTCAATCTGATTGGATGTTGGCTAACCCCCCTCTCACCAAACAAGGACCTCTTTCGGTTAACCCCCCACCAAAGAGAGGGGGGCTATCTCGAACAGAGAGACACCCCATTAAATGGGGAACATTCGCGCATTGTGGTCGGAGCACCGATACGCAATGCCAAAAAACGCCCTTTAGTGGCTTACTGTTCTTCTTATATATAGTGCAATTATGCAGTCTTGGTAATGATTTGGTATGTATCGTATGTATCAGTCTTTCTCAATGAAAAAATGTCTGCATCGGCAAAAATTGTGACAATAAGCATCTATCTATTTTGAAAATTGAAAAACTGTTCATCAAAGTTAGTTTAGATTTGCACGAAAGGGAAAATCATGTTTCTCATGTTTCAAAAAGCAGATTGGAAAAACTCTGGAGACCTATTGCTAAATTAGGATTTAAGCATTCCGTGTATCTTACATCAACATTTTCACCAAGTGGACAGGGCTTTGCTACTCCAATCTTCACAAGTCCTTTTGGCACAGTTTTGAGCGTAGCCACAGCAGTGTCCAGATTCATGTTTCGAACATCAACATCGTTTATAAATAGTAAACGATCGCCTGGAACGATTCTTCCATCAGTGGCAGCGATGCCCCCTGGGACAAGAGATCTCACCACTATCACTGTTTCAGCAGGATGTAAAGGGTCCTGAATTACACAAAAACTCCACATTAAAGATATACGTATGTATATCCAAGTTTAAAATGACCATGTATGTGGGAAATTGGCAGGACATCTGAATTGAGGAGCTGGTAGATAGGAGCTTCGTAAACGAAATCATAACTTGATATCATATTCGGGCACTTCAGATCCTGAGAAAGGTAGAAGAATTCTCCTTTACGTTTCACGTCTTAACTAATGGGCTTCAGAGTATAAAAATCTGTTTCACAAATTGGGCCTTGACGTAATATGATCAAAACACTAAAGAAATACGTATGAATTTCCTATATATTTGTGATTTAAGGGGGGGTTTGCCGGTTACCAAATTTTATAGTCATAGTACCCCAATATGTGTCCAAACACAAGACGAATTTTTAGAGTCCAGGTTAGTATCCAGTTAAGAGATATTACAGTAGCCTATGATATCCCTACAATTTAGTATTTATGCCAGTATGCGTCGCTGAGGGCTGTGGCTATTTATTCCTGTATAAATGACAACGCCATGTAGCTAGCAAGTAACAGTGCTTGAAAAAATGTGATCAAGCTCATCTCATATTGACTATCATTTACTTCAAACTTTAACGCGCTCTAACTTTCTCTTGCTTTCTAGAGACTTAGTGCAAGAAGATAAACTGTTCAATACACTGAGAGCAATTCAATTTTCAATTCGTTATAAAATTTGGCTATATTTAGAAAATTTGAAAATTTGCTATTTTTTTACTATAGGCCTCCGTCAACGCGCTGAGTCATGCATCCACAGTTAAACACCAGCAATTGCAGTGAAACTTAGCACACATCTTTCACATGTTCAAATTGGCACACCGAATTTGGTTGGAAAAACTCGGCCTAGCTCGACTTATGGACCATTATATCCAAAAATTTGAGAAAATGGCGTATTTGGAGGCAAAACGCGGCACAAGCCCAAAACGCCAACGCGGTAACTAAAACAGTGAACTTCTCACAAGCAGCAACATGGATTGTGTGTATGCAAATTGATCCTCTATTTGTGTACTGTGTTAATACACGCGAAACCTGAGCAGTAAATGGTTAGTTCAGACCACGACGAAACATTTCTTAGGTGCCATTTTTGTAAGTCAGAATTGCGCAAAAACCGACTTCATTCAACTTTGAGAATTGCTACAAAATCGCAGAGCTAACGCAAAAACAGCTCATATGAACACGCTACCTACATAGTTCAGACTAACATTGTCCAAGTTATAATAGCTCATTTGCTCTTGCACAGCGCTCAAACTTTTGGTTATCGTGAAACTTTTTTGTTATCCTATGGTCGCACACACATGTCGCACATGTCGTGGTCACCTTTAGAGGACTATTGTGAATGAGAGGGTGTCTTGTTTTGCGGACCCATGGGTAGTTCAAAATATGTTGAAAATCAGAAAAATCGGAGATGGTATAAAATGGCGACCCTCCCCTTAAATCTAAATCCGATAGTGTGAGTTTTCAATTTTAATTTAATCTAAATGTAATACATACTAGATTACACAAAGTGTAGATATAAGTTGATGCTACGAATGCTCGAGAATCGTGAAGTATAAAGTTCCCCAATAAGGTTTCCTTTCCTCCGACAAATTCTATTTATTTTGACCATTAAAAATGACCTCCCACTGAGAGTGCCTATCTTGAAAGAAATTAATTGAAGCAGTTGTCTCAAAACGTTGTGCTTCTGCTTCAGCAGTTTCAGTGTTTTCAGTGCTTCAGCAGGCTCAAAGAATCTTGGCGTAAATATAGTAACAACGGACACATACAGCACTGTATTTATATAGGATTCTTCCTCATATTATAATAGGAAAGTAATAACAAGTACCTACATTCCACTAAAATAGTAATCTGGCAAGACATACCTGATAATCCAAAACACTGAATCCTAGTCCTTTGTCACCCTTTTCAAGCTCAATAATTGTAGGGACTTCTGACCAGACGGCTAGACCAGTCAGATTCTCAAGCGATCTGGAACGAAGTCTCTGGACAACTTGATTCAGCAAACCAGCTGTGGCGTCTTCATGGGAACTGTGCTGACCATGATCAGCTGGAGATCCCACAAATAGGGATATGTCCGATTTCGACTAAAAAAGAAAGACACAAAGTGTAAATTAATTGAGAAAAATACATTTTGACTGAAATGATACAATCACATTTGTAAGCAGGCAGATAGAAATCGTGAAAATGGCTTCAGTAATCTGTACTGATTAGTAATGTTGCACTAATTTGTGCAGAAATGTTAATAAATATTATTCAGACACGCTCACTATCCTAAGAAAAAATCAAAACGTTGGAATAAAAATTTTACGCAAGCAAAGAGCTATATGGGACGACAGTATATAAAGTGCCATATGGCCGAGCATAAAGACATTTGAGAGCTAAAAACAAACATCCAGCACTATCGTACAAGGTTCAAGGTTTGTCAATCTCAGATTATTTACCCACCGAACCCAAAGCCCACGAGTTAAAATCTAATCAAAATGACTTCTATAAAAGTTTCCAATTTAAGTCAGCCAATTCCTGTTTTCTCCGATAAAAATTGAAGCGTATATTACACTAACAAATTACTTTTTAGTCTTTCTACTTTTTTGTTAAAATTAAAGAAAATAAAACAAATAACATATGGACTGCTCTTTTGGATTGTAATAATACAAATTAAAAATTACAAATTTATGTTATACGACAAGAATTTCACGAACATAATTTCACTGCTTATTATTACACTTAGCCACTTAGCTAAAGCTAAAGCTTTGTTCATTCATGCACCAGAACATATTTAATGGTATAACATTTGGTTACAACTTGGTTACAACTTGGTACAGCACAATGGTTCCACGTTATTTAATTGCCATTGCGTTTATAACTTGCTGCTTGCTGACTTGTTAATGTTTTGACTGACACTAAAGCTGTTTAAAATACCAAAACAAAATTTTATAACGGATGCTGAAGTTAACCATAAAAAGCACACCTTAAATAATTTATCCTGCATAGTTGCAGCAAGAGATGAATCTCCAGGGAAATTGGTGGAGGAGGGTAAATAGAGGTTGGCTGGAGGCACTCGAGGTCGTCTGGCGCAGACTAAGCGGATTTCGAAAGGTAGAGTTCGCAGAACTTCAACAACCGCCACGTGACTTGATCCATAAAGTGGAATATCGTTCACCTTAAATATTACAATTACATTACACACAAGTTTTATGTACTGCGGCATTTGGCGGAACATGTATAAGATATCATTTGCATTGTGCATTGCGGCAGATCTATATTGCGGGAGAAGTAGGCATAGGGAATTGATTGATATGTAAGCCAGATAGTGACGCTCATGATGGTGACCGGTGCGGTGGCAGCTAGCAAGTAAATGCTTTTGCTTAAATGAAAGGTTGATACTTAGCAATAATGCAAACGTTAACATATAAAGATCAGAATTTGAAACCAATACCGAAATACTTGGTAGTAGAATATGAAAACAATATTCTGAGTGACTGCACTGACTAATACCAGCAAACGGGAGGGAAAGATTCGTTTACAGAACGCTTTGAGTCTCACTTTTTTCACAATCAGTAGGAAGCCAGTAGAAATTATAGGGAGAACGAGGCTCGTTATACTAGGAACTGGGTATCAGGCAAAGAGATTCATAATTAATTCACGACTACCTTAACTAGGCCTCTGAATGTAGCAAACTTAAAGGATAGAATTTCACCAGACAACCAACAAACATTTATTGATTTTGTTCAATATTATGCAAGCTTAATTCCATCATTTGTGATTAGATGTTTACCGCAAATTTACATTCCACCATTTGTGATTAGAAGTTTACCGCAAATTTACCGTAGAAATTTAAAGTTTCGGATAGCGAAGAATGGCCGGAGAGCGTTTTCAACACAAATTGAAACAAAGATGGTCAACACACTCAAGAGTACATGATTTAATGGTAAGAGTTGTGACTAGTGTCACACTTATTTGTCAGTTCCTGTTTTACTGGTACAGTTCTAGCAGCCCAAGCGTGGGCATTTTACTCACTATGTATGCTTGTATCTGCCCACCTTGATACAGAATTATTCGCACCACTTGATTCGTTGATGTAAACTCATTCGATGGGTGTGCAGAGCAGCCACTAACTCGCCCGATTGCTCGTGCTGAGGTTAGAAGCCGTTATCAGGCAGAGCTTGATGCATCAACTGACAACAGATGGCATCCCCTGACCATATTTCACGCTTTCTAGCTTGCCACGCTCAACTTTTCAGAAGAACTGGGAAGACTGTAGAACAAAACATTAATGATCGTCAGGCCTACTTCTAAGAGCTCGTCTCCAGTTCTAAGAACTCCAGCGGCTCCCACAGGACCGTGAGGTACTATTGAGCGAATATAGTGATGGGGTCGAACTTCCCGACCATCGTCTTCCACATCAACAGTCCCTTCCAATGATATTCCCAAACCACCGTGATCTTTCCTTTGAATCTCCGAGATCTGAACTTTGAAAATAAGGATAATTAACATATAACTTGACCGCATGCACAGGAAATTTAGGAAAAAATATATATAATATACATTTTTTAGTATTCTATGCTTCTGCGAGTGCTGATCCTTCTGCTGCTGTCATTAAACGGAACAGTACATGATTGACTAGATCTGATCTCACTTCACATTTATATGTTTTGAAAGTTGAAAGAAATTGATTCGTTTTAGATATTGCATAAACTAGATGGATCTAAATTACTAACTGACCACAATTTCAACATCTGGCTCTCCAAGAAGTTTTCTCCATCGTTCTTTTATAATGTCGGCAGTGTCAATTCTTTCTTCGGCAGCTACAAATGCATAAATATAAATGAATTTTAATGTTTCTGCAACAAATGCTAATCATACATTATTAGTTAAATCCATAATAAACATTTGTGTACAGAGTTTGCTTATGTAAAGCAATTCCCATGAGCTGTATGTGGTCCAAAAAAACCTTTGGTGGTTCAACAAAAACTAAATCACTAAAAATCCTGAAGGTCTACGGCCCAAAGGCAAAAATTATCGTTACAGCTCCACATACAAGAAAATATAGGAACATGAAATGCTGATTATGAGTGGTTGCCTAAGTTTGAAGAAGTAGAAGTCAGATATCAACGGAAAGAGGCCAGATATGCAGGAACGCTGTTCTTCAATTCAGTAACAAAGTTAGACGGTTGGGAAAACTAGGCAGGCCGGAGAGGAGGAGAACTTTCCAGTGGACAAAGTGATGCGACTAGTGAATCCAATTTTCCTATCTTCAAATCGTTGATGAGTGACAGCAAAGTTCAGAGAGCTTTTGCTAGGAAATATGAAGTAGTCAGATATGAAATTTGAGCCAGAAATGAGAAAACAGGTCTGTCCTGTTCAATTCAAGATAATTTCTTCTTTCACTGGGTACGTCCCTTCCTTAGGTGGTACTTCTTTCGAGTTCTCAGACTGTAAGTAAATACAAGATTTCACGGAAGGAGCTTTAATCGCCGCAGGCTGGAACCATTTGAAATGTAAACTGTTGATGTAAACTGAGCTGTAAACTTTAAGGAATCCTTTTATCCATAAACAAGCAGTGCCTGAGCGAACTGCAACGGTTCAGCTGTAAAACCCTTTACCAGGACAAATTAAAACCTTGTTGTTCTTTCATTCACTGTTCTTTTAATCATTTAAGGACAAGCTGAAAATTTATATATTTGTATAAAGTGTAATATTAAGATTAAGGCATTAAGATGAATTAAGACATTAATTAAGACATAAGAAAAGCAGTCAGAAACTCAGTAGGCTGGCGACGGAAATATGGTACTTCGGAAGGTAAAAGTACTTTATTAATATTAACTCAAGGTAAGCATTGTTAACTATTTGTTAGACTTTTAGGTTTAATTAATTTGGAAAACTGATTTGGACATCTTAACTTTTAAATCATTTAAGTGGTTATGAAACTAATCCCAGTTTGTACGTTAAACCAAGGCTTCAAACCTTTCAGAGACAACACTATGAAATGAACATAAGCTGCGCAATGCTAAGGTAGTCAACCCTAAAGGGATTGAACTACAAAGTCTAGAAGGTAAACTCAAAGGGATATTGACATAATGCACTGGTCTGTGTCACTACCTAATTAGCTTTATGCTCCGAAAGCTCTGACTTTAGCATGCCAATTTTGACAGAACTTCCATGACCACTGGTACAAAGCCTAATCTATGAACTGGCGCTAACTACTTTGACCCCATAGAGCCACTCAGTTATGATGTAAAAATATTCGAGACCTGAACCTTAGAGAAAATTTTATTGACTCGTATTGACTTAGACTAAGACTTTCGTAAGACAGACTAAGAAAAGTTATCTCCTTTTCAAAAGTGAGCATAAAATGAGCCTGTAACTGGCAAGCATTATTGTGCACTCCATCCTGCGGGGAGAAAATGTTAGATGAGATATATATAATTACTAAGATTGTCTAGCACAACACAGGGAACAAATTAGTTATTGAAGCGGTTTATAGTTGTTAATGGGACAACAGTTCCTAGGCTACTGAATTAAGCTTTTTTCCTGAATGAAGGATAAAATTTAACCACAGTGCAGAAGAATCTGACTTCTAGAGTTCGACGTTAGCATTAACATTAGACGTTAGCAGCAATTTCAAATACCTTGGTTTTCAACGGGTGGTTTCGGTTCTTCTGGAATAGGATTGGCATTTGCATCCGACTTAACGGTTTGATCAGGAGGTGAGGCAGCCTCAGTGCTAGCGGAGGATGGCGACTTTGTAGGCGAACTCGCACTGGGATGTGCATTGGAAGGCGTTCGCTTCATCTCCATGTTGGTGGCTGCATCTTCAATAGCAGCTAAAAGATGTGAAATACAAAATTTTCAGCAGAAATTAGATAATCCAAAATTTTTCCATTTGCCTGATTTACAGAACTCATAGGATTCATAGAACATGAACTTAGAAATCCTGCAATTAGATCGATTTGACAGCACAACATTAGTGAGATAAAGAACAATATCAAGATTCCCTATCACTGAATTTATGCTTAAAAATTAACGATGCCTATAAATGCCTATAATCCCGGCTTTGTTAAATTGCTATTCAAAACTCTGTAAAAATTGGATAAATCGCGAAGGCTTACCAAGCATTTCCAAATACGAATATTTTCGACAGGACTTATCATAACGCAATAATTTAAGCTTCACTTGATTTCCAGCCCTGCGCAGAATCTCAACAGCTTCTTTATTGCTACACTGTTCAAGTGACTGGCCATTAACCTAAATAAAATAATAACTGCATGACTGTCTAGAATCAGACTAACAGAAAGTAACAATCAAGCCCAATGCAATGATGCATTTTAACTAGGATTATGTTGTTGTCAGGTCAGCAGGCATAGTTCGCCAAAAGTATAAGAAGGAGAATGCTAAGAGTAGAGACCTTCACTCAGGCCCGTAATAAGCCCGGCCCGGGTCGGGCTTGAAGTAAAACGGCCAGGCTGAGGTTGAAAAAATTGGGTGCGGGCCGGGCCGAATAAGGGCGCGGGCCGAGCTTCGGGCCGGGCCTGATGTTTTCATTTAAACATTTTGTCTAGATTTCAGTTTTGGCAATTTTTATTAAAAGTTTCTTTTCTATTTTAGTGAAATAATTTTTCTCTAGTCATTGCTATCTATTTCAATCATGCTTAAATTTTCTTTAAATTTCATAAATTTCTCTAATTTGCACATTATATATTATTGTACATTATACAGTGTTTCATTATTATGTACACATGAATATTATATTCATTTATTCACAATAGTTTATTTCTTTTTTTCCAAATTCTCAAATATCGGTGCTATATTTGAATCTATAAAACTGAACAGCAAATGGTTAAACCCAAACAACTGTCGTTCAAAATAATCGCGTGGTATGAGAAATCGCTTAAAAATAGTAGCTGCGACGACGAATAAAAATCCTGTGAAATCTGAAAACTGTTAAAACTTAAAAAAATTGGTAAATTGGCTTAAGTTGGAGCAGGCCGGGCCGGGCCGGGCCGAGGTCGAAAATTTTTCAAACGGGCCGAGCCTTAGAATTCAGACCCCTGAAAATACGAAAAAGTACGAAATCTGAAGTCAAATAGTTTTTACTTTTAATGATATAACTTAATTTAATTACATTATGCTAATCTTGCGAAAGAACAAGATCCGTCAAAAATTCCATCCTTAGGTTTCCTCTTTCCTCCGCCCTCTCAAAAGTTTTCTTGGCCCAGCGTCTAATGTTGAACATTGATCTTCATAATTTCCTCCATATAACAAACAGTACCATAAACGGCAGGGAAAACTATAGATGCTGAGGCACAAAAACTGTAATTACCTGAATTATCTGATCATGGATATGTATTCTATTATCTTTTGCTGCAATGCTACCTTCTGCGATGCTCTTAACAAATATTCCAGAGATTTCCTCTGTAAAATAGAAGAGTAATGATAAGGAAACTGGTAAGAGTGCTACGCTGACAGCTCGCTAAGCCCATGAGCCCTTGGAGACAGCAAATGGGATTTTATGGGAAGGGCCCATCCATCGGCAACACGTTTGATATTGGCTAGCTACTTAATACCATACACATTATCTATCCACAAATCTCTCTAGATATTTGATTTTAGAAAACAAATTTAAGAATACGCTAGCAAATTTAAAACTATTCTAACACCCAGACCACTAAATACTTTTACCATTACATTTATTGCTTTCTTCGAAAAAGAATCAATCGAAGCGCTGACACTACTGTGATAACGAATTGCTCAGTCCGAGGGTAGCGGGTCGCGAAATTGCGATCCACTTCCAACCTCTGTGCTCATTCATAATGCTGTTACTGTTATTACACTATGTACAATGAATGGATTTTAAACGTGCCTGCCAGCTTACACAGCTTATTTGTTAGTTTGGGAAGATTTGCGGTAGGTTTAATAGACTGAGACTCAAATTTAATCCCTTTCTAGACTAGCCCATTAAATGGATAAGCGTGAGCAGATAAATGAGTATGTGAATGTGCACATCAATTGAGCTTTAAATGTGAGCTTTTCCACCACAATTCAAGTTCTAGCATAAAACAAGATCAATAAAATTCCTAGAGCGCAGCACAATTAGAGAACATTTGCCTAACTATGGATGGAGATATCTAAGATGTTCCCCCTTCTTTATAAAAAGGGGCCAAAATAGAATTATGAAGTTTCTCAGCTTCGGAGACTGAATTTGTCCAACTTCACACTTGGTTGGGATGTACACAACAAAATGTGGTCAGTCGTCTATTACGCGATGATGTTCAACTTTTTGATCATCGTGAATTAGTGTAATATAACGTAATCGGAATTACATTATGGTAAACTTTAAATTACAGCATGACAATGACAAATCTATGCATTCCATTAGCAGTTCTTAGCAGATTAGCAACAATAAATCTTGCATCATTAGAGTACTAATGTTGCAATTTGCATAAGAAGAAAGCAAAGTTTTCAGGAAAGTTGCAAACAAGAAGAAGCTACTGAGACAATGCCGCTATACAAATACCGCAATTCAAAGACCAGATGGAGCTGTGGGTGTGGGTCGAATTAACATAGTAATTTTTAACCTAAATATTACTTTTCTTTCCTAAATGTGTGTAAATATTAAGGCTATTTTCTAAATATACGGTTCTCTAAAAGTCTTGGCTCCAGTAAGAAGACGGAGATGCGTTTTGGTAACAAAAGAAGATGGCAGACACTAAAAGACAATTTTAGTAAAGCCTTTCCAAAACGGCCTCAGCTTTTGGGAGGAAGGGAGGGAATGCTGACCATAAAATGATTTCTCAATCCATTCAAATTAGCGCTTGCAGGATGGGAAAAATCAGGCGTGCCTGGAAAGAATTGTGACAACTAGGGATACTGAAGGGAATTAATGCCCAAGGCATCAGAATACAGAAAGAAAACTATGAAGGGAAAAGTTGGGACCTTCTCCCATCAGAGACGGCGCTAGGCATGAGGAAATTAAGCGCTGATTATGGAGAGACTGGCTGAAAACGGAGCTCTGTTTAGGGTTTCCATGCGCACTATGGGCCTATAGTATTGGCCTGTTGTAGGTGGCTTAGCTGAAGCCTTTCTCGCCCGTGCATAGTTCGGTGCCTCAAATAGACTCTCCCTCTCCCTAACAAGTGCGACATAACGCAAACAGGGATATGCGTATTTGAAGGAAGAGTCCAAAGCTTATTGGAACCTAAATTTACCTATAGCCAAGAATAAATCAAGAAGTTATCTAGGCAGCTAGCCTGGGCAACTTTATTCTTGTCCGATGTGAAGGTACATACTTTCATGTACATACCATAACTTTTACGCACAAATGTACAACTAAAATGCAAGATCCCCTTTTAGTTTTTATCCAAAATTTATTCTATATGAAGTGACGATGGACGGGGCAAACACGACACACTCGAAGATTGCCGCGAATGCTTCCAAGGAAAGTTGAAATAACACAGTCTTGTTTCATGCAAAATTAAAGCAACAAGCAAGTCTTATTTCGTACCTTTATCATGAACATATCCAGCTATGGTTATACCAAGTCCTTGAGTGGCCGACGCGCGAGTTAATTCCACTTCGTGAACAGTGGCGTCTGTGGGAATGTTTCCTCGCGTACGAAAGGTATCTCCGCTCTATAACAGAACAGAGTATTAGTATTAAGAACTGATGCATTCATAGTAAGAAATAACTATCAATGAAAGAGGAAATGCAGTGATTCCCAGTGTCTGTGTAAAAAAAGCGTATAATCAGTTAATAAACTAACGGATAGAAGCAGAAAATAAACTTAAGATGAACAGTTTCTGCGTGTTATTGTTTGGGAAGAATAGAAAAAAGCTAACACAATTCCAATGGCTACATATGTAGAATAAGCAGAAGTTTGCCGTACTAGACAACCTTAACTTTGCATAATAACCAGTCTAATCGCTCACATTCATCACGCACCTCCTTAACGAGCACTTATCATTAATAACGTTGGCCAATAAAGCCCATAAAGCTTAATATATGCGAAGGAGAAAAGTCAAAAACACTACCTTCAGAAGTCTTTTCATTCGAATAGTTTCCGCCAAAACAGATTTGCCGCAAAATTTACAGAAAACTTTGCATCGCTGAATAACGTCAACTTTTACGCCGACATAATTTCCAACAAGTTTAGTATTCCACAGAGGGTCCAAGGATTTCAGTTTAACATTCACGTGAATTGGCGCACACTTGGAATGTTCAGCAGCATGGGCCATCCTTGGCTTCTTACGATCCTGACCGTACCTATTCGATGCGGGTTTGGATCGAACCTGGCTTTGATACTGAGTAACGTCTGTGAAAGATCGATCAGTCTGATACTGTCGACCTGCTGGCACAGACTTAGTTCGAGAGGGAACCACGTAAGTGTGGGTATCATGATAAGGATGATTTGTCGGTATTCCGTGATCGTGTGGAAAGGAAAAGGAAGAAGAATAAGGAGGATAGGAAGGATAGATAGATTCCGAATTAGGAACAAATTGTTTCTTATTGGATCGACGAAATTTCGCACAAGGCCACTTCATAGTAATTTTATCTGTGAAATGAGGGGACAAGTCTACTGGCAGATACCTTGTCAATTTGTAGTCAACTGGAAGCATAACTGAGGCCACCACAGTTCAGCCTATGCTTGCGGTTTGAAAAAAGTGTAAATTCTTTAACACCTTAAAGAGGATGAAAGGTAGTGTATGTTAACTAAATGAATAACACATAACGCCATAATAAAGGTAATTGAATAAAATTTCAATCTCTAGCTGTCTTGAATACAACCTGCAAACCTATAGTGACTTCGGAAAATTTTCAGTTACACAGATAACATTTTAGGTTATATTTTCAGGTTCAGGTTTTATGCTTGTTTACAATTTTGGAAGGAGGCTTGGAGGGCTGTTTAACACTTGCGCTGCTGGAGTCTCAACAAGTTTCGTCAACTTCTGACTAACTTCTGGAAGAGATATATATCCCGGTACCCTTCTGGGCTAAAATTTGTGGCACAGTTTGCCGTTTGCAGTTTGAAGTGACCTGAGTTAAGAGTCCATATGGAGGAAATATAAGGAATCACTACAACTGTACAAAACATCGAAAAAACAAAAATTCTAAGAATGAAGACTGAGTTTTCTAACATATTTTATTTTAGTTGAAGTGTACTAAACTTTTGACTCGAGAGTATTTACTAACTTCCTGTGCCGACGCAATCTACTTATCAGCTCATTGAACCGTCTTTTCCTGCGCTTGTTCTTCAGTGTGGAGTGGCTCGTAAATTGTACGCACCTACTAAGCCAATGTATATATACCTCAACTCAAACATAACATAAATCCATGATGTCTCCTTCTGGTGCTGGTAACTAAAAGCCAGCACCATAGATGTCAATTTTTCCAGCTACTCAACCATCAACGGAAATGCTTAACAGGGCAATTTAAGCTAACTAATAACTACGGGTTACTTCACTATAAATCGAAAGCAGTGTGTCTATATACCATATCCCACACCAGCATATATTCATTTCGAGAACAATTAAGAGCGCAGGACATGCATAAATCCAAACCCCCAATAATTGAGAGAAAGCTTTGCCACAAGTAGTCTATTGTGCTTAGGAAGATTCGGTAAGAAGGTATAATGACTGACGTTGTTTTTTCACGAATCTGAATGGAGTTACTTAAATTTGACGAATTGCAGCGTTTGTGACAGGGATTATGCAGGTTAAATTAGATTTGAACAGCATAGTTAACAATGTGGATGTACGGTTCAATTGTATATCTTTGGGATAAGCACATGCTTTAATAAGTTAATCTCTTAAACTATAATGCAGTCATTCATTACGATTAACTTTACTTCACTTCATCTGTCACTAAAAGTCAAAACTCAAAGCACTCTAATGACGTAAGTGGAAACTTTTTTAATACAGATAGTTGAGCAATCAAAATGACGAAGCAACCTATTAAACTAAGCTATATATGTCTTGTCAGGCGCAGAAAATCTTAGTTTCCAAGTAGATAATGTCCGACAATAACTGTTCTCACCCAAAAATGAATTTAACTGGAAAAACGTTAACAACATTTTACAGGAAAAAATGGGCCTTGTCAGGCTTTTCCTGGCATTTATTTTTAACAAAAATTAATTGAAACGCCTTTCTGACTACAAAGCTGAAGCTATTCGGCTAATTTTTCTTTATAGAGATTGTTCCAGTTCAAGGATAGCCTAGTCACGCAATGTACCAAAATGATAGCCAGATTAATAGAAAGCCTTTCCTGGGCAACGGAGCAAGGATTAAAAGATATAAGGCTTTATATAAAAGGAACCTTTGCAGAATACAAACTCACATCAATACAATACGACTATATAGAATATTGCAGAGCGAGTACATAGATGCATGGTACATACATATTACATAGTACATACGTTTTGCAATATTGTTGTTTGTTGTAATTACGTTGTTTACATAAGCTTAAACACCAATAATAATTATGACAATATCGCTTTCCTCAACTGAGTTGGTGCTGAAGCCCTGCGAGTATACGACCTATTGCTATTTTATTCGAAAATTATGCACTCGTAGAACATTGAATTTGAACACATTGACACATTGAACACATTGAAAGAGATACAAAGGATTTGAATGGAAGGCTCTACGACGCAAAGGCCAAAGCCAGCCAAAGCGAAGCGAAACAGGAACAGGAACTAGAATAAAAAGGTGTATCCCAAAAGCAGTCCCTGGAAGCCGGCTTTGGGTTCCCTTAGGAGGAAGAGAAGGATGAAGTAATCATAAATCGGTACAGGTTCTGCCGTTTTAAGATGCAAGCCAAGGCATGCTAAATTGAAGGGAAATGTGCGATTAGTAATGCGATGTTTAAAAGTAACTTTTAAAGCTAGTATAGTTTAATATCCAACTGATAAAAGCAGATAACCTTTTATGCTTCCTCAAGGTAAAGTAGCTCGTAACAGACCAGCAGCTTAATCAGCGTGTAACGGAAACTCGTCCAGGAGTGGTCATCGGCTGGTCCACGTTGGTGATTGTGACGGTCCCTTTATTTAACTATATTGCCTTGCTATTTCATGCAATCTCACGCGTGTAAAATATTTAAACCCAAACTGTCAACATTCAAACAACTGTTAGACATTTCAAAACTAGATAAAGTATGTAATTCTACTGTCAATACGAAGTGGATACAGAGAAAACATTCATTCAACAAATCGGCGTCAGCATCACGATAATTTATCCCAATCTCACAAAAGCATACGTTTAGCAATGATGCGAGCTATCACAGAAAGACTTCAAATTCGAAATTAACGTACTAACTAACGCACGTGAGGTACGCACAAAATCGCTCCGAGATTTAATACTTAAAGGTACAAAACGTGAATATTATATAGGAGAAGGGTTGAATACAGTATTGAAAAACAATTCCACTAATAATTCAGGTATTGGCTAATTTGCTGGGAAAGGAATCCCAGTTGCATATATTTGTTAGACCACCTATAAACTAACCTGTTCATCAGACGACAAGATCCGATCAAATATTGGAATTGTCATAAAAATGTTTTGATAACGACATCGACTTCGTGGAGAGTATTTAGCCAAGAGACCGATATGCATTAGGGTGAAATCTAAGCTACGAATGAGAGCTTGCAAAGGTCTTCCCTGACGTAGATCGACCTACACTAAGAAGTCTACCTTTAGCCACGGCGCATCTGTTTCATTTTAGACGTTTACATAAAGGTTACATAATGTGCAGGCTACAGCTCAGCAGGTGACAGTGATTGCAAAAGTAAAACTTGTCAAACTATGGGATTAGTCGTAGGATTAGCTGAAGCTAACGCTTCGTTGAGAAATGGCAGAAAAATATTTTTTCATGTTGTTGTTTTGCACAAATTGAAGAATTCCACTTTCATTTTGCTTTTAGTTATATCTTGATTTAAGAGAAAATTTAAGTATTTTGAAAGCTTTTCTCAATGTCGGATAAAAATGCGGAATGGTGAGAGAAGAGATGAAATATCGCTACTGAATTTGTGAAGGCTTGATTGCTTTTGGAAGCTGGCTCCGAACTTCCGAATTTTAATGTAAACTTCGAAATTTCAGTGGGTCATAGATGACTTTTGTATTATTTTCGATCAACCGTTACAACCTTTACATTAAAGTTAGTTATAAACTCTTTTGACTAAGAGAGGTTCACTGGGTGGGTGGAAATTCTGGAATATTCAATCAAGACGGAAAAGAGTTCCTGGAGGGCTTTAATAACAATCTTATGAAATTAAAGTTTAACATAAAACTGGGGGCTCTAAACAAAGCAAAGCAGAGGACACTTGAAAAACTCAAAGTATAGCAGGTTCATTCTCCATGTCATGCAAGCAACTCCCGAGAGGAACCAGTTAAGTTAGACCCAAATGCTAAGAAGAGATATGTAAGAACTGGTAAAGAAAACGTTTCTCTCTCTCCGTCTATGTCGTTCTATGTTTGTACTTTGTCAATTATCAGGGGCTAACGAAGGGTGAAATATGGCCCATCGTTAAATTTATAGCCTTCCAGTGATACTTGACAGCTGGGCTAAGACTGATCTATGAAGATCTTAAGTTAAATCCTATAGTGCTCCTTTTATCACCTCTCCAGTAGCTCAACCCTTTTGCGTTTTATTACTTTAAGACGCATAATCACTATGCAAGGTTCATGTTTAATCCATGTCTGTCTATATCGATCTGCTGGCATTCTTAGGCTTGATACTCAGAAATTATACAACTCTTTTGCACTTTTTGAAGGTAAAGACTGTGCATATAAATCAGATAATGCACAGTGCAGCGTGCGTATAAGTCACTTATACGCACGCTGCACGCTGGGAAGTCGATCCCTCATCTAAATTGCTGTAGCATACAGTTTCCTGCATGTTACAGCAGTGTGTACAGCAGAGATCCAACTTAGACAGCTCTGCTGCACACCAAAAAGTAGGCCTGCCAGCCATGGCAAGCAACAATGTTGCTGCCACTTCATGCTGAAATTTGTCTAAACTTAGTTGTCAGCTGCAACATAAATGAGTAAGGTTTCATCAATTAAGGAGAGGTTGAATCGTTGTATAAGTACTTTACAACACACCTTAGCGTTGTTCACTAATTTCTACTGCGTACGTCGTATGGGAAGCCCTCGTGCGTGGCACTCGTGCGCTTCGCGCACTCGTGCCCCACACTCGGAGCTTCCCACACGGCGTGCGTATAAATCAGTGAATGCACGCTAAGGTGTGCTATAAAGTATACTTAAGCTTACTTATAAACATTAATATGTGCCATTTAGTTAACACGTATATACCACGTACGTTGTATCACCAACCAATACGTACTACCGACATATGCAGCATGCCATTACAATATTCAGACACAAAAGTGTTTTGTGACACAAATTTTCCACTAAATGCAGGTTGCGGTCTCCTTGTTCTAATGTTGGTTGAGGTTCACCGAGGGTGTTGAAATTTAGAACATCTGTGTTCTTCGACTTAGATTAAATTTTTTCGAAACGGAAAGTTTTGCAGTGGCTTCGATTCTTTCAAGTTTATGGAGGACCAGCCAATGACAACAAAAAATCACAAAACGTGTTGTATATAGTGTTTAGTTTCTTCTACAAAAACGTAAAATTTCGTCTTTTAAGTTATCAAGTCACTTGACTCGGAAGACAATTTGACCCAGGTTTTGTATTTAAGGGTTAATCACCACACACACATAATATCACCATCATATCCACCCAGGGTCTTGTCTCGATTACCCCCCCCCCAGTACTCAAAATCCTTAAAACTTGACCAAATGAGCTAAAATTTGGTATGGGTATGTTTTCGACCACGCTGAGTTCAAATATCGCAAAATTTTTCGATTTCGCGAAATTCGATTTTTTTCGATTTCTAAGGGAAACCGAAAAATTTTTTGTCTTCGATTTTGCTGAAAAGATGTATATAGGAGTTTCCGGGGTCGTAGAACACGAATCTGAAGTCCGTTTTTTGTTTCAGCTTTTCGTTAGCTCAGAATAAGCTTACATCTTAAGCTTAAATCTTTAGCTTATACTGAGCTAACGAAAAGCTGAAACAAAAAACGGACTTCAGATTCGTGTTCTACGACCTCGGAAACCCCTATATACATCTTTTCAGCAAAATCGAAGACAAAAAATTTTTCGGTTTCCCTTAGAAATCGAAAAAAATCGAATTTCGCGAAATCGAAAAATTTTGCGATATTTGAACTCAGCGTGGTCGAAAACATACCCACACCAAATTTTAGCTCATTTGGTCAAGTTTTAAGGATTTTGAGTACTGGGGGGGGTAATCGAGACAAGACCCTCCACCCAAACCCAAATTTACAAACGCACATACGTATGTATGTAGTAGCTGGCACACAGTTTCATCACTGATACAGTCCTGGCCAGAAATAGTGTACCTTCCCTTCGCGAATGCGAATAGCCTTCGCACCTGCTTAAATGTATTAAATTAAAGCCATTCGCGAAGGCTGACCTTTGTGACCCTTCGCATTTCATTCGCGCGTTAGTTGTAAACAAGGCCAATTTGAAGTCCACTAGCCTTTGCTAAAGAAGCAGTTGGCGTTATCTAAGCACATTGGCTTCACAGCTGGAAACGTATGCGTTAAGTTTTCTTCGCGAAGGCATTTTCCAAAGGCCATTCGCGCGCATTCGCAGAAATTTAATATGCTTAGCCTGCGAATGGCGTTCGCGAAATTGCGAATATTCGCGAAAATGGGTACACTATTTCTGGCCAGGACTGTAGCTACTGTATCAGTATTTCACCAAGTTTGTTTAGTAATGACTTTCATACCTCAATCTGTGAGCTTATAAAAAATTGTTCCACTACTTCCTTTTAGGAAGGCTTTCTCATAATTTATCGTAATCACTGTATTCTTTCTTTCAGAACCGTGTTAGGAATTTGTTTTAGAAAACTGGATGAAAACCCTAAAATCTGCTAGTCAATAAAGCGTTTAGCATAACATAGGCCCATGTCAAGATACAATTAAATTTTTGGAGCGTTCTGATCTACCACTTGTTTCTCTTGGAGCTTTTATTTTATGGGGGTTCTTGAAGTTCTAAGAGTTCTTAAGTTTTTTGTAGAGATTTGTAACTATGTTTAGTTTCATTTTTTGATGGGGGTTCTTGGGGATCCTGGGGGTTCTTAACTCTTCGAAGAGATTTGATCCGTAACTACATATATTTAGTTTCAAAGTTTTGATGGGGGTTCTTTGGGTTCTTAAGAATTCTAAAATTGTTTCCAGAGATTTGATCCTCTACTGTCTCGTTTTAAGTGTTTGCTGGAGGTTCTGAGAGTTCTCGAGTCCGGGTATACCGAAAAGTGTGTGCGTTGTATGGACTTAGATCTAGAACGAACTCGTTCCTCTTGTCGGCAGCTTTCGATTGATATCCATTTTGTGGATATTAAATGTAGCATATCTACACAGAAATTTCAGTCCAAATTTATGATAAAAGCCATCATGACCCCCCCCCAAGTACACTCCGCTTATACGCTACAAATTTGATGACTGAGATACATAGACACTTATTATAAATGTCTGTCTGCTATATCGTCGTCGTGCTGTCGTCTAAATATCATGGCTGCTAAAGTGCCTGTTGCAGGAAAGGGTCCGCAGCGTGGTCACATAAAAATCAAAGTCCTGGATACAAACGCATGAAAAAATTTGAGAACCTCCTTTTTTCTGATGGGGGTTCTGAGGGTTCTAACTTTTATCTTGACATGGGCCATAATGTCTAAATTCTACAGTGTTGAATAAGCAACAGTTAATACCTATACCAGACTGGAGTTGGCATACTGTTCAAATTTAAACAAACACCAGTTTTACTTCCAGCTCAGAATTCATTTTAAACACTGTTCACTTATAGGCCTTCTATTATCTCGCCAAGAAGTAGATAACATCTAATGGTAAAATGTCTAGTAGTAACTAATAAGTATATATTCTAGCCATGTATTCAGATTTCAGAAATGCTAATCAAAAACAATTTTAAAGTTTAAAGTATCACGCAAGGTATCTGCCCGTAGTAACAATAATTTTGTGGTCGCTATAAGCCGAAACTTTGAAGATAAATTGGTACTTGACTAAGTTGGACCGACCGGCTAAGACGCAAAGCGGAGTCAAATGCCTTTGCGTAACATCAAACAAAAGTGCTATTAATTTGACTAGGTTGCAAAAAGTTTTTAAAGCAGCCTTGCGCAAAAGCAGCAGTCTCCGTTTCGATTTTTCCAACTCTGTTGTTTGCAAAAACTCTTCAGCCTAAATGCTTAATGAGTTTTACCTTCAAGTTTAACAATTGGTTGCTAAACAGGTCAAAACAAATAATATTATACCAATCCTTCAAAAAGTGTCGCATCTACTGAAGACGCATCTAAGAGGACTGCTAGCAACTGATTCTGTTAATAATTTTTTGAAAAGGCAAGAGTTTAAACTTTGACACCTTTCTTTAAGGCCTCAGGAAGTTCAAAAACTAGAAAGGCTGAGAACAGGTAAGCCAGATAAAAGTGCCGCTAAAGGTATGCATCGGAACATGAGAGTTACTTGTTTGGCCAAATCTGAATTGCTTAAATAGTTTATTAAACAGAAGTAAATGAAAAAGGGCAAAGGAAACAACGCAATGGCTGATGATCCAATGACTGTATGGTGATGGGAAAATTCCAGAATATTTTTCAAAAATAGGTTTTATGTTTGAAACTGTTATTATGTAATATGTAATGTAATGTTATTATGTAATATGTAATTATGTAATAATTTTTATTTCAAGATTTGATCACAAGTGACTATAGCATCCTCTTCTAAACCCCCTTTTTCGTTGTACGTGTTGTTAATCAACTGAAGTTGAAGTTTCAGGAAACGTTGTGAGGTAAAGGCAATTTGTTGAACATTCTTTATTTCAGTCATAATTATTTAATTATTTGGGCTAAAGTTGTCTGTCTTCTGTCTTATTTTAACTTAATAGTTACACACTGGCTTATCTCATGACGATGTTTATGGGTGAGGGGCTTCATAGGGGCCAACCCTCAATGTGGGTCACCCAAAATGGGAGGGCATATTTTTGAAACATTTTTTCGAATTTTTACGATTTTTGTGTAAAACCGCCAGAAATCGATAAAAATAACCAATTTAAGTGTTTTTAGGCTAAAATAGCACTTCCGTTAAAATCCCAAGCCGGAAAAGATTTTGAAAACTCAGGGTGAAAATGGTAAAATTTGGTAATTTTTGGGGTTATGGGAGGAAGTCGGGTAACCACAAAAATTATCTTGAGATCAACTTGGTCAGTCGGAAACATGCATGTGCCTGGGGAAGTCCGAATTTTTCCTAACGGAATCAGGATTTTCCCGTTTTTTGGTAATAAAACCGGAAAAATCCTGTTAACCTCCCCCAATTTCGCCTCCTGCACACGTCCGGTTGTAAAAGGCTATATCGGTCATAGGTCGGGTGGAAGAATAGGTAAGCTTTTCAGCCTTCAATGCAATAACTATAAGCTAACGAGCTATAACGAGAATATAGGCTAGGATAGGAAGCAGACGAGATAAAGACAAGATATAGGATAGGAAAAATGTTTTAAAATCTAATACGAAGCCATTCCTAGGTTAGCTAGTGTTTGAACTATGTAAAACAATGCAAATCTAGGAAAGAGTGAAACCGACGCGAAAAGCCACCGGCAGCTAAGCAAACAGTTATGTCAACTCAACAATACAAAAGTTGTTTAGCTTTTGTGAAATGCTAAGCACAGTGAACTGGGTAGCTTTCCGAGAGAAAGAAGTTTGACTTTAATTTTGAATTCTTTTGAGAAAGCCAAACGGTTATTAATGATTGATTGTGTTAAAAATTGTATAGATAAATTGGATAAAAATATAATTGGAATAACCTAAAATCAAAATTAAATCCGCACTAATTGCACACACTATGAATTGAGAGTAGAAAGGATTCCAATAAATTCATGTAAAATGTACGTAAACCTAAACTAATCAAAATAAAATCGGCTGCGGGGAAGACTGTCCAGGAATTTCATTGATGGCTGAACATGAACTTCGATTTTATGAAAATAGTATATACTTTCACTAACCACATCTTTCAGCTGACTTTCGATTGCAGCCAACTTTTCCAGTGACGACTGAGCCGCCCTTGCTTCCATTGCTTGAATGCGTTCTTCAAGTGCAATTGGATCAGCGATCAAGCTGGTAGCCACCGTAAATGAGCCTTGAGCTTCCTCCGTATGATCATCGACTAAACAAAACAAACGAAATTGATGTGGTTTTGTGACAAATGTACCAAAGACCTCCAAATACAGTATTCTTAAGAGCATGACTCGGTCTTTAAGCAAAGCCTGCCTCGGTAGAACGCGTACAATTATGTTTCCATTGAGGTTGCATTGGAGGAAAGAATTCTGGTATAATTAGCAATAATTTGGATATCATTGTGTATGTGTTGCAACGTGATATTTCATCCATCACTTGCAAAGTTCTCAGAAAGAATTGCTAACTGTAACAACATAAATACGATAAAATCATAAGATCTTGTTCATTTTTGATTAGAGCTAATACCTTCACCTAAGCTGGTTGCTTGGAATGTACTGCACTTATGCTACCTATAGAGTTTGTAGACTATACAGACAAAATAGGAGGAAGAAACCTTAGTGCTAAACTGTTTTATGCAGCCAGGAGATCACTTTCAAATCCTTGACTTACGTTCCGCGCTGAATTTTTGATCAATATATTGATTATTACTATGGTGAGTGCAATGTGGATATAATAATGTACATATCAATAAACAATAACGTAAATAAAAGTAACTTCCAAATATGTCAGTCAACTATAGAACGAAATCCAATTTAATTTACTCCAAATAGCATACAACTGGAAATATAGTTGAAGATATAAGTTGAAAGTTGAGTGAAATTATCCTATGGGGAAATTGACAAAGTAATACACATACATACATTTCTATACAGCAAAGTCCATACTTTTATTTAATTATTTTGTATGTACCTGCTCGAAAAAAGTCCGACACATTAAAAACGTATGTAGATCAGGATAATATCGGACTACAAGAGAAGGAAAGAGATCACAACAGATCCAACAGATTTACAAGGTCAAGATTACGGGCCAGTGCAACAATTTAGTTTGTTAGACTTTAGCTTTTAAGTTTTTATCCATACGCTCCACTCCAGTAGGAGTAGTCTCAGCCAGCAGAATTTCCAACTGTCTTCTAAAATGTCACTACAGTTTGGGAACGAATTCCAACTTAAGCTTGGTTCGATTGTGCCTGGGTGGCTCCCAGCTCAGGCCCGAATTTTTCGGGTCGGAGATGCTGTAGTGACAATCTTAGTTTCGTTTGTTCTTTCATTTGACTATGGAAAAGGTGATTAGCTGACACGGAATAGTCTTTACAATTACCCGAGGCGTGTACCAAGACTGGAGATTTGCCAATCACCGCCGGTGTGATAAAAGCACCCCATAACTGTCGGACAATTTGTTGACAAGGGGGGACGGGGGGTGGCTCGGTCCGGCGCCGGCTGGCACCAGTAATGCTACGTCCAAAATTTGAAATTGCTTGTGAAATTGAAAGTGATATTTGCTGGTCCAGTGGACCACTTACATTCAAACAAAAGACAAACTTATGACAAACAGTGAATGTGAAACGTTCGGATAGCTTTTAAGTCCATTAATGTCCACTAAAAAATCTACATTTCAAACGGTCACTCTAAAAACTTAGAGCAAAAATTTTGGACGAACATGTAAAACTTCAAGAAGTTTTTCTAAGAGTGCTGACCACGAAGTGCTTTACTGCTTAACTGAACGTGCGCGGAACGAAAGACCGAATTTTCGTATTACGAAAACGAGTTCGAGGAGTCCATCACAGACAAAGAAATTGTCCCCAACAAAATTAAATTGGCAGAAAACCATTATCGCTTCGGTTTTATGTGCCTGTAATTTGTACCACGAGGATGTGATATACCAATGAGCGAGTTTATAAAACAAATCGGCATTGCCTAAACATAGCTTAATTCAGAACACTTAATAGACAGCGCAATGGAGCATACCTACATAACTGTGTAGTCTTACCGATGTATGTGTATGTCTACATAACATTTGTGAAGTGAGCATTAGAGAAAGAACGAAGGAAAGAGTGAGGAGGGAAGCAAGGACTATGTATGGGGAAAAGCTGAAGAGAGACAGCATAAGGTAACAGAAAGCTAGCCGATTACTAACAGTCTTCTAAGCATACGTGCTTGTTTGAAGTCAAGGCATTGTCAGCTCATGTATAGGCAACATGAAAGATGGATAGTAGAAAAATGTTCTCTCTAGTCTTTCTCGTAAAGCTGTGCTCATAAAGTGCGTGATGCAAGGAGGAAAACTCCGAGCCAAGTAGGAATAGGGAACGCTAGGTAGGTAGGTAGGTAGATATCTTTTGAAGACCCACGTGGGTATGCTGGCGATGCACTGAGCTAATATTATAATCCATCAATGTCCAGTTAAAAATGAGATGAACAAAATTGGCTTACTGAGAATTGATATTTGATGGATTTTAAGCAACATCCAGAAGGTTGATTTAGTTTTTTTCATAAACAATGTTGAGCTGGAGACGGCTTAATTCGTAACGTTAACAAAAAATAACTGCGCCTATTTTGACGGAAAACAACAAAAAATGTTTTGACCATTACTTGATTTGTACGCCTGAGTAAGCCTAATGCCGGAAGAACTGAGACTACTGTGTGCTAGAGTTTTTCTGCCATTCGTCGGCCGTGGTGTCGATAACGCTACAAAATTTGAATGAGCAGAGCTCTGCACGTATTCACTCAGATTGTTCATGAGGGAAAGCTCAAAACGCTATATGACCGCAGAGTGTAACAGATTAGCTTAGGGCTAGGTTTCCTCTTTCATCGAGAGGATAACCTACTTCTCCTCACGGTGCATGGTGCGATAGGGCAGAACTGTTTGTATTGTGCATTCAAGAATAAGATAGGAACAAGGCGAGTGATTTGCAGAATTTATATTGCGTTACAAGCCTGAGTAGACCTATGTTAGGTTTCTAAAATTTCCGATGAATTGTGAGTTGGAATACACAAGAAAGGTTATTAATGGCCAGTCCTCATCGGACAACTTTCAGGCTACCGCAAATTCTCAACTGCCTGAAAATTGCTTATGCAATGAGAATTTAGTATTGAATTGATTGATTGCTTCAACTTCTCAAAACAGGCGCAATACAGTTCTAGAATTCGTTTACCTATATATTGCTTCAGTGCTATTGCATAGTTGCTGCAACTGTTCCATGACGTTTTCAAGCCTGCAACTGTTTTCAAGAAAGGCAGAGTAGAGTTAAAATTAACTCCATCCTTTTCACGAAAGAGTTAAAAGAGGAAACATCAAGCTTGAGTATAGGTAAAGCTAGTTAATGCGGTTATTTTTAACTCTAGTCTACTCACTGTACTCTTTCTTGAAAACGCCCTAAGCATGACACTGTACATATAGGTAGGTACTGTAAAAAACTTGTATAAAGGAAACTTAAACTTTTGATTTCAATGCACTTGGTTGAAATGAAGCAGACTTGGAAATTGCTTATACAACTTTTTGATAACTTACAATAGCCACATTTAATTAGGAATTTTTGCCACTGCTGGGCTTCAACGTTGAAACACCCTATTTTAGGCAGCAACTCATGCATATGTTACGGACAGTTGAGTAAATTAGACACTTCTGAAAGTGTCCAGACAGATAGATAAATTATATATGTGCGCAGACAGATAGATAAATTTTTGTACAAATTTGATACATTTTGATACAAATGACCAAGAGTACATAATATATAAGAGTATGACAAACGTCATACGGTATGGATTATGAGCTCGCTACATCCGATGTGCGCTATTGGCTGACCCTCCATAAATCAGACCCCCTCACCCTGCCCCTATACATGTACGGGGTCCAAACGGGGGATCGGGCTCGTGCTTCTATATACACAGATGTGTAAATCATATAAGCTTAGTCCCCCTACACAAGTTGGGCCCCAGTCAAGCTTAACATACTGACATCGATAAAGACGGGATGAATGGGAGCTGGGCAGACTCCACCCAGGCAAGAGTTTATAATAGGAAGAGTAAGACACTCAGCTCTTCCTAATAGAATAAGCTTGCAAGATGCTCGACACATTAAGGCCGAAATCTCGGGGAGGCTTCTCAGCGTGTAAACATAGCACGCTGACATTTTTCAAAAACGGGCGTTTTTCCCAAATTAAATACTATAACTTGAGCGAGAAAAATCATACAGCAGTAATTTTTACATCATTATGTTGCGTAGAACAAGATCTTTATAACGATGTAAAAATTATGTAGTTCGGGTCAGTCAATCTCGCACAAATCCAGCAACAACGTAAGGTATTTTGAAGAAAAGATGAAATTCCTGGAATTTTCATGGAAAGGCTGTTTTATTGTCAGTATTTTAAGAGATTGCCTGAACCGAACTACATAATTTTTATATCGTTAAAAAGATCTCGTTCTACGCAACATAATGATATAAAAATTATTGCTGTACGATTTTTCTAGCTCAAGTTATAGTATTTAATTTGGGAAAAACGCCCGTTTTTGAAAAATGTCAGCGTGCTATGTTTACACACTGAGAAGCCCCCCCGAGATTTCGGCCTTAATGTGTCGAGCATCTTGCAAGCTTATTCTATTAGGAAGAGCTGAGTGTCTTACTCTTCCTATTATAAACTCTTGACCCAGGTGACCGAAAACTAGTTAGCCACTTACAGCCAGAGCTTAGAGCATGAGCAGTGAGAAGCAAAAAGGGTAAACCCTCACGTCCGTCAAGATGAAAAAAGGGCTGACTCCTCGGTGATTTTTACATAAAGTCGCTTATTTTCTTAGCAAATTTTAGCGATTTTGTCAAAGATTATTCTTAAAAAATCGCTAAAAATCTTTGTTTTTACTAATACGAAGAGTACATAATGATCTGATAGCGAAGTAAGTTCCCCAAAGTGCAAAAAATCGCAATTGCTAACAATTTTAGAATTTTCCCCCGTTACCCCCCCCCCCTCGTCGAAGTCGAGATAGAACCCCAGAATTAGGCCCCGCGTTAATGTGCACATAGTTAATGTTAATGCACGCATAATGCAGCAGGATAAGCAGGCAAATTAGATCGAAATCAGACAAATCAGAAGCAGCTAAAACAGTACCTGGCGGTGATGCCAAATCTTGCTTGGAAGAGTCGGATGGAAGTGACTGCGGGGACGGCGACGGTCTGGCGACAACTAGACGAACCTTTGACTGGTCTTGAGATCGGAGCACCATTGCCACCTAGAATGACAATGACCTATTAATTTAGTTAATGTTAATAAATTTGTTCAACCACATTTGACAATTATTAAATGAGTTACGCCAAATTATGCGACAAATTACTGTATCCTTTGTCTTGATTTTGCTGTATTGGTTACAACATTGTAATTGCTTGTTGAGAGGAACTAGGAACGCGCGGTAAAACTGTGATTCTGCATCGACCCTATCAAAAAATTTTTAGTGGATTGTATCAAGCAAAGTTAGGTCGGTACTAAGCTATTTCGTGGTTAAAAAGGTGTTAACCTGTTGTTAATTCTCTGTCAATCCGTTGTACAAAGTTAGGTCAACATAAAGTTGATCTCGAGATTAGAGCAGGAGTAATTTAGCTGATGAAACTCTCTCAGTCAGCAGTACATTGTTCTTTTTCCAAAATAATTTTACATCCACTATCGATATTATCACCAGGGATTTGCTCTTCTACTTGATTGATTACTTATCGGAGTTAAAGACAACAAATACTCAGCTCGGAGTTAGCTTCACTTATTTTCAGCTATTGAGAGAAGATGCTTTAGTTGTTAACTCAATGTTTGGTTATCACCGAACTAAGAACTAACTTAGATTTGGTGCAGTCGGATACTCGTGTGCTTATTTCTCACCTGTTCTGAGGTCATACCAACCAAATAGACATCGCCAATTTGCAGCAAATGATCACCGGAACGCAGTCGACCATCCTAAACGCGAAAGCATCCATTCTCATTATCTTCATTCGAACAAATTTAAATCGTTTTTATGCAAATAGGCAAAGCAACTTTTTATTTTTGACTCTTCTTTGAACTATGTAACTTTGAAGTTTGCTTTCCATAAAAATAGATTAAGGCCACAGCTGCATCATTCCATACCCTATCAGCAGAACCACCGGGTATGATGGTTTTAACGACAACACCGGTACTTCTGCCACCAATGATTCCAAATCCGAGACCTCCACCATCTGGAACCAAATCAATCACCTGAACTTGGGTAAATTCTCCTGTCAGCTGAAAATAAAATTAAAACAATCAATTCAGTTTCAAACTTATGGCGTACAAAGTATATGAGAATGTACGCTTGCGATGTTCATATCTTAGACTAAGATATGAACAACATAGTAAGCATCAAACGACAAATTAAACATCACCCACCTTGGACTGGGTGATGTTTTTAGTAAGGTCGTCCACCACGTGGGTAGTTAATGCTGGGTTTTGGCAACGGCAGACTAAGCCGTTGGGCGTTGACCGAGAATTTTAGGGCCGTTCGCTGTTCGCTAGCTGTTGAACACTGGAGATTGGCGGTTCCTTGGCTGTTGGGGTGGCTTTTGTTGTAACTGAACTGAACAAATTGGTCAGTTGCTTAAGATTTGGTTGGTTGTTTCTTTTGTATTAGCGATAGACCTTTTCTTTATGATTCTTTTACTTTATGATACTCACTTCAGCACAGCTATCCACATTATCATTGTGTATTATACTAGTCTATGAACAAAAGTTCGGAAAGCTTCATGCTTAAGTGGGAGGTGCTTTGATGTAAAATCGATTGAAACCGGATTTCGTTCATTTGCAAACACACTACAGGTACAATATAATGTTCTCAACAATAAAGCAAAATATTGAAGTTCAAGATGTGCCAGAGTTTATTCAATTGAAAGCACCTAACTAAAATTTCGGAGATGTAAAAGTTTAACCTGCACAGTCAGAATTTTAGACCACAGTTCGATAGAAAAAGGTGCTCCTCCTCTCAGTTGATTAATTCTCAATATGGCCATATTTGAAATCGACATTTACGGAAGATCAAAGGCGCCAAATCACACATTAGAGGCTCAACATTGAATGAAGCAATAGCGAGGAATTGCAGTTATGACCAATGTTTTTAATGTAAGTTATATATGTGTTTCATGGTCCAAAACGAAATTGGAAATTCCGGTCCGAATTTTTTAAGTTAAAGTTTACCAAACTTTTTCGCTCACAGAACTTAGGGTTGTTCCGATAAGAAATTGGCCGGGTCGCGCATGAGCCCGGGCCTAAAGTATCAGCCAGGCCCGTTCCGGAGCCCAGGGCCCGCTACTAGGCCTGGAGCCCTATCAAAGCCCGGAGCCCGCTACCAAGCAAGGCCCAGAGCCCTGGCCCGCTCCTTCGCCCGGTTTTAAAGCCTCGCGCCAGGTAATAGGCTCGAATTCCGAAGTCCGGGTCGCTGCAAGTACCAGACTCGCAAACTGAGTCAGGCTGGCACGATGAGCCTAGTAGGCCCGTGAGCCGGCAGACCCATTGAGCCCGGCAGGCCCGGTGAGCGCGACCTCTAAAAATCGGGCACGGTAGCGGGCTGGGCTTTCAGCCAGAGCTGCATGATGACATTAGTGATCGGTGTTGCGGCTGTAGCTATTATTGGCTTTCTGGTTCGTGGGCGGTAGTTAGCTTCGTTATGCACCTGCAGAAATAAACCTGTTCATGCTACTTCTTTCAATTAGATTCAAGATTTAGGTTCCAGGCACAAGAGCCTCGTTTCAAAATTTCAAGTTCGAAAAACAAACAATGTACAAACTAAGAGGAAAGCATGTAGGTATATAACCTGAATATAGACAACTTTGGTCCAGCATATGCCCATTTTGTGGAATTATAAAAAGCAAACTCAGCCATAAATCTAGCGACTGACATTAGAAATAAGGTTTCGTAAAATCATTTTGTTTGAAGTATTCCCTAATGTATTATCTAAATGGCAGTCATTAATTTTCGCAGTTTTAATACTAAACTAAGGTTGAACTAAATTTCGAACGTACGAACTAAACTGCTATATAATTTTTGTTAACTAGTGCTCATCTATTCGTAATTTCCTTTGCTGGGAAATGTAAGTGGTCCATGTATATTGTCTTACGCGGACAGCTCATGGGACAGCTCAGCACACACAAGAAGGCGATGAAATATCAACTGAAGGTGCTAAAGAATTTACATAGGCGATACTATCTCACTTGCTGCTAGAAGATTTTATAGCAGAGATACTTTTCTCATTATATATAAGTACCATTTGCGATTTGGACTCGGGCTTAAAAAAGGCCGTTGAAAGACTGAAAACTTCGTGTTCCATGGACTCCCTGCACTGTTCGTGGGGGGCCTCCTGGTTTCAGTAATTTAACTCAGAAAAACCAGCTCGTTCCCTTGAAAAGCATGTCCTACTAAAATGCACTACATAGTACACTAGAACTAAACTATTTGCCCCCTCGACCGCAAAATAAATGCACTAGCAAAAACCAGAACAAAACCAGGGCTCTAAATTGTTTCATCAATGTTACAAACAAAGCACACTAGTACGGTTTGAAACATGCAGCATCAAGCAAAATTCATATAAACTATCAATAGAAAATGTACAAATTTAAGCTTCTAACAGGAGATAATGCTGCATATAGTGAGAAAAATGTTCGGAAAAGTTGCAAAATTGAGCACGATGATTTGGCAACCTATAAAAAGTGCATGAAATTGGGTACGACCATTCAGCTGTAAACCATAGTAAAGAATTTAGAGCAGAAGATGGAACCTGTACGAACAGTGGAAGGATTATATGGTAACTTAAGACAAAGGAAATCCAAAATAAATGGATTACAGTGCTTCAGAAATGCAACTCATTTAGATGAATATCAGTTTTCGGCAGATCTATGGTAACGGTAAAGGAAGTATTGGAGCTACTGCTGGACGACATCAACGCTTACAAACCAAATAACTCCTGAACATTGTTTAAGGTGGTAGTATCCTTTGGTGCAGTGCTTTTGTGGTGACGTTTTTGAAACGCTACTTTCGCAATTTTGGGAGTTGGAAAGAGCTTTATACATCGTTTTAAAGCTTATTATCGGTCCATCAACACGAGCTTACAAAACTGGCAAAATTAGCGAAAAATGTCAGAAATTTTCTAACAAGATGAATATAGACCAAAAATCTTTGAACATCGATTTCTCAAAACTGCAGAATCAGTCAAAACTTCTTTTTTTGCCACGATACGAAGGACATATGGGCCGAGGGAAGATTTTTTGGATTTGGCTCAGCAGGTCTTAACGGCCGAGAAAATTGGCCAAATGCGCGGTAACACCAAATTTCGCAACTTCGCGTTGAGTTTTCTTGCTACTCGATATGTTTTAGCCTAAACCAAAAAACCGTCCTTCCGCAGTAAGGCGAATTCCGATTATGTGAAAAACTTCCGAAATCTGTCTAGTAGTTTTTGAGAAATCGATGTTCGAAGCATCGAAGTTTTGCCAAAATGGTTTTTGGCCAAATCTCTAGCTTAAAGCAATAAAGTCCGGCTAATAGGCATTCATAAAATGTGTATTTGGACGTTGTATCGTTTGTGTATATATAATGCAACTTCATCCTTAACATGTGGCAGTAATTTTGAAAAACTGATTTTCTCAAAAATGGCTATTTTTTCACCCTCAAAACAGTTTTTTGCTTATAGGGCGCAAAACAGCGCAAAGGCTATAAAAGCAAAAATGTTCATTTTCGTGTCCTTTTTTCAGCCATGACAACCAATCCTGTGTCTTGTCTACCTACTGGGAGCCAAAGGTCAAAATTCAAAAACCAAAACTTTCTTATCTTTTGGCCTAAAAATACGGGGACTGGTATCAGAATGTTAAAGAACACGGAAATAGATTGTTTCGTAAATTTTAGCCATTTACGTAAAGAGCCGTATGAGTCAAACATATCCGAAAGGAAACCAGCACCTATCGCTTGTAAATTTAACCTTACAGGCTCAACTCAATTCATTATGAAAATGGATGAAACTTTCAAAATACTTTTGGTGCTCTTTAACATTCTGGGACCAGTCGCGCAATGTTAGGTGAAAAGATAAGAATTTTTTAGTTTTGCCATTATTCTCTCAGCGCATAGTAGCTACTTGTTTTGCTGGTTATGGCTGGAAAGAGGGCACCAAAATGAACATATTTGCTTTTACATCCTTTGAGCTGTCTCTAGTGGTTAGGTCAGTATAAGCCAAAAGCTACTTTTGGGGTCCAAAAATTGTCATTTTCGAGGAAATCAGTATTTTCAAAATTACGTCAGATCTTACAGATAATTAAGTCTTCTCTATACTCAATCGATACGACGTGGTCTAATTGCACATTTTATCAATGCCTATTAGCGCGTATTTGTTGCTTTAAGCTAAAGGCCGAAAGACCATTTTGTCAAAACTGCACAAGATTGCTTGCAATCTTTCAAATGCATATGTACTTAGAGTTGTGCCGTTAAGAAATTTCCCGGGCCGGGCCCGTGTGCCGTTAAGAAATTTCCCGGGCCGGGCCCGGGCCCGGGCCTGCTGAACCGACCGGGCCGGGCCTCGGGCCGGGCCCAGCCCGGCCCGGGCCCGGAGGCCCGATTCAAGGCCCGGTAGGCCCGGTGGGCCCGGCGGGCCGGTGTAGGCCCGGTCGGCCCGGTGAAGGCCCGGCATACAAAAAACTGTGTCAAACGATAGCTAGTGCTATTTATTACAACTTAGACAACTCTTGGAAGCTTAAATTTTTCTTATGCAGAGAATTGGGAAAAATTATGAAATTTGCACAACAAAAATTTGACCGGGCCTCATCGGGCCCGACCGGGCCTGGCCGGGCCTCCAAGGCCCGGCAGGCCCGGTAGGCCCGGCTCGGGCAGGGCCTCCGATCCAACCGCCACAGCCTCCGCCTACCGATCCAACGACCGGTCCCGGGCCGGCCCGGTGCAGGCCCGGCCCGGGCCCGGCCCGGAGCCCGAGGCCCGATTCAAGGCCTGGGCACAACTATGTACTACATGCTCGAGCTGATACTAATGTCAGACAACACATAATCTGGAAATGGTATTTTCAGGCTAAGCGTGGCCTGAAATTACAAGTTTCAGGCTAAGTGTTGACTGAAATCACAATTTTCAGTCTAAGCGTAGACCGTTAACTGAAATTATTTCCGTTTCAGGCTTGTTCCTTCAGCATTTCAGTTTCAGTTTCAAATCAAAATAATTTCAGTTTCAGTTTCAGTTTCAGTTTCAGTTTTAAGTGCTGACACATCACTAGCAAGGTGGCCAAATCCTTGAAAACACGTACATGCTCTATAGTTGCAGTAATTTTAATTAGCCTTTAAAAAGTAGAGTCAGTCTTACCACCATGGCAAGATTTGGTCTTTGGTGCTCTCCCGAGGAGGAGCGACCACGGGGGGCATCAGGTGGTACGTTTGGCGTCGCTTTCGCCAGCGTCAACCTCAGTGACTTTCCAGATTCGCCGCGATGAAGTTGACGCCGTACTTTTTGAAGAAGAGTCTCGTCTGAGGAACTAGATAAAATTTCATTATCAATGGCCAGCAGCTCATCGCCCAGACAGACAGTCTCCGAATTTCTGAAACACAACAACATATAATGAACACGAACAGTCCATGAAGACGATTACTTTTTAAAGTGGTGCCACTTTTTCAGTGGAAGGGTCAAATTCCTAATTCCTAATTCCTAGTACTCATTGATTGCCAATTCCCGATTCCCTAGCCAAAATTCTCTTCCATTTGAAAAGCTTTGTAGAAAAGAGTGTTAGTTTTGGTCGGCTTTCATCCCGTTATTAAATGGATGTAAGTTGCAGTCTTGTTTTCAGTTTAAATACTGTCAAAAATCAAAATAATTTGACTTAATAATAATACAGCAACAGTCAAGTTAGTAGACGCGTAGACACGCGATAAACACTGTAGTGGTATGCTGTTGGCTATTGTTGGTTCCAATGGACATCATATAAATGAATTAACCGAAGATGCAATGTGCAAGGTCCGACGCAAGATTATTCATATTATGGTATGCTCTATTGTCGTGTATGTTTTAATCACAAAAACAGTCGCACAGAGCTGCTGGAAGTGGGTCAAAATTTGTGACCCGTACCCAACCCACAGCCCGCGGACCGTGAGTGACCCCACCTACTTGACCCATACCCGTAATCCGCGGGAACTTTATTGACCCATATGACCGACCCACGTTTGATAAATGTTGCACTAAATGCAGTTAAATCTTTATCAAGAATAAAATAAAAAGGAGTTTTGCTTTTTTCAACCATTTGAGCAGTTTGATGAAAAACAACTAAATTGAATACGTAGAATCTGAATTTTGGGAATTGAAATCGTAGAAGAAATAAATATTAAGGCACAAATTTGAAAATCTTCCAAGAGTAAGGCGATGGTAAACTATAACATATCCTCAAAAAACTGTAGAGCCTGTTACGGGAAATCTTGCCGTCGATTTTACCATTGTACAGTTGGATAACATCGAATTTACACATATTTTCGCAAATATATACCTAATGTTTACAGAAATCTAATCTAATTTTTTGAGCATCGACTGGCCCACTTTCGATACACCCTATCCTACCCGATCCGCGGGTACCCGTGAACCACTTCCAGCTCTGTCATCAATGTCATAACGTAGCGTCCGGCAGCGATGGAAGCGGGTCATTGTGTCAGCACTGATCAGTTTTTTACCGTGGTCACCGACTCAGCTTCTGGCCTTCTTGGTTCTAACCTGGTGATCCTGATTTACCAAAATCTTCAAGATTTTGTCTTTTACAATTTGTCAAATGCTAAGTTAGACTTTGAAAAACTTGGAGATATTATGTACATTTATATCAAAAATTTATTTATAGCATAATTTACACCACTAATACCATAATGCTGTTTTTTGCCTGTTTACAAAACAAGAACTATTCATAATTTTTGAACTGGTACAGATCAACAACAACACGTCAACAACAATCTTTTCAGACAAAATCGAAGTGTTTTAATAGGATTTGTTATTTTCGAGGAAACAGAATCATCGGGTCATTGGGCCAAGTATATATTTAAGTCGCAGGTTTCTGCCCAGTTCGGTTTTTATTTCTCATTCAACCATTTAACTTATTTAGGCATACGTTTAAACTGGAAAGGACGCTTGTTAGGATTGATCAATAATCTTCTCAAAACATTGTTACTGCAGACTCAGATAATGCGAGCAGCTAATCGTCAATTTAGTTAATTAGTAGCAAAGAAACTTACAAAGTCAGTACATGTCACTCTCCAGCGTTGATAATAAGACAGTTGTAAGAATGTCAGCGTACAATGGAAGAAGGAGAATAGCTTTCAAAAAATTGTTGCAAACAAAAAGCAAAAATTACGTCAGTAAAAGGGGAGGGGAATCAATGTTGCAGCAGGTAGTAACTTCTTAACGGCTAAAGCACTTCCCAATAGACAATGAGCTAGCTAGAGCTAGTTAGCTGCGCCTAATATTGACAAAGTGTATATTAAAACACTGCTACCAGTTGACGTTAACATGCTTCACTTGGGCCTGCTTTTCAAACATTAGCTGAAAGAATTGAAAGATTTATGAAAAATAAAACTGCACACTTTTATGTAGAGTTTGACCTAACACGCATTACTGGGAACCTCCACCCTCACACTTGTTCGGCTGTAGCACATAAGAACTAACCTAGCCTAACCTAATAATCTACTCAATGAGTGAATTTTATGAATTATGCTTTCACGAACAAAGAGGAACGCTCAAAAGCAAACGGAATAGCTATAATTTGCAGGTACTCCAGGAGTAACGAAATGACTGACTGGCCAATTATGGAGAACCAACAACCTGCAAATTAGCTAAATTTGATTACTGAAAGGCTAAAATTATCAATATGGTTAATCATCTTGAAAAAGAAACTAGAACTCTACTCTAATCTAAATTTTCATTGAAGAGTATTGTTAAGTTAAATGTAGTTGCAGATAGACAATGTTTTCCATCCTAATAGAATACAGTTGGTGCATTTCTGATACCTGCACCATAATGGTCGTGATAAAGCCATTACCAGGAACGGAAACAAAAGTTTAAAGACAGTGACTGACTGGAACAGGGACTTAGCTGGGGTAAATTCTTCAAGAACAGAAAGGTGTCTATGTTTAAGAACAGGATCAGGAACCATAGGGCCGTCTGTTTTCTGGAACAGAAGCAGGAGCAAAATAAACCTGCTCTTAAAATTAAACTCCCGTTCCTTTAACTGAAATAGACTATCGTTTGCTTCTGGAACTCCATATCCCGAAAATAGACCTTCACTCCTATTCCTGTTCCAGAATTGAGACTTCCATTCCTACTAAAGAAATAAGAGACTCCTATTACTTTTCCTAAAACCCGATTCCTGCGATTAGAGGCCGGGATGTCCGGGGACTCCTGCACAGTTCTATACTTCCGAACAAAATAGGCCAATGACACCAGTTTTCAGCAGCACTGCTTGGTTTCTTGCACAATAATGGGTTGTATGCAAGCAAAATTTGTCAGTCTATTGTCTATGCTGCATTTCCTTAATACGGAGAGAAACTTCCTCATTAGCACCAGAATGTCAAGTACTGCTTTTATGTAGAAGTGAAACCTAGCCAGCAGAGGTTACAGCTCTGATGTAGTTATTTATATTTCTTGGAAATTTTAGTTTCAGTTACTCTGTCTGGCTCTGACCGTTGTAATTTGAAAATTTTAAGAAAAAATGTGTGGAATGCATTGAAAATATTTCTAGGAACGTAGTTAAATAAAGAAACATTTAACTTATTAATTATGGATTATTTTGATTATAAAATCAGAATAATTGGTTTTCAGACAGAAACCGTACTGACTGACTGTTTAATTTTCTTTAAAGGTTTTCATATAAGATTCATTGAAAAATTAGCTTTTAAAATCAGTTAGAAAGAAACATTTCATTTATTATAAATAATTTTTGTTATCTCTTTAACTATTTTCCTCCAACTCGTTTGGGAGAAATAATTAAATTGGGGTCTTTTGTATTAAAATGTATTTAAAGGTTGGTTAATTTTACAGAAGCTAACAGGATGATTCTGACTTCTCAACAATAAAAAATAAAACAATTTTTCAGTTTATAACTAAAACGTTCTAATTAAACATGTCTTTTAAAATCACATATGTATGAACTTAAAGAGTTCATGAAACATAGAACCCTAAATTCTTTTAAAATTGAAGATCTTAAAATTCCAGATTTCAAATAATTTTATTTGTGGTTATAAATTAATCAGAAATATTTTTCTTTCAAATTTATATTATCTCAATATCAATGGAAACATTTTCAAAAAGTCTTCCTTCAAGCAAAATTCAGATGGAAATTTTAGGAAAGCTTTTCTGAAAACTCCGATTTTTGGAAATCCCAAAATCGTGCCTCATTTTCAATAGGTTCCATATAGATTTTTTCTGAAAATTTCAAACTACAAATTTTAATACAAATGACCACAATTTGGCTATTTACCCCCAAAGGAGTTGGAGAGAAATAGTTGGAGATCCAAAATTTAAATGTCTCTTTCTAACTTCGGATCAATTGAACTTTATCCATCCCAAAACCCAAATTGAACTTTATCCTCCCCCCAGAATTAAAACCTGCCTAAAAGGACTAATTTAGTGTCAGATCGTGTTTTATTGGTTTTATTGTTACAAAATTTAACTAAAATGAATTCTATATTCTAAATTCTTTTGTTAGCTCAGTATATTCTTTCTAATATTAAAAGCTAATTTCTCAATGAATCTAATTTAGAAACCTTTAAATTAAATTAAATGTTTGAAACAATGAGTCAATACGTTTATTTCTGAAAACTTTTTAATGTTTAATTAGAACGTTTTAGTTATAAACTGAACAAGTCGGCTCCTAAAAGGAGCATAATCTCGTAGCAGAAATTTTACAATCTTCGTGAAGCTACTGAATGAATAGCACCTTTTAATAACCCCTTTAAGTCGTCCCTTTTTGTTGTACAGTTGTTTGTTATCATTCGGTGTTTGAGGGCTTTGGGAATGTCAGTCCAGCCCCAATACCTGAACTTGCCTTCTCTCAAGGAGTCGCTCACCTCTCCCCCTGAGCTCGGTTTTAATGCTTCTTGGGCAAAAAAGCTGTGTGGTTGTTGTAGGATAAGGGTTCGGAAACTCAAAGTTTACATACTTTTCTCCAACTAAAATATTATTTACAAAAGCTCACGATAACTTCAGTCGAAGCTATTTACTGAATCCTGATATTAATTAATCCTGATAGGTTGCTATCCAATGCAGACACTGGCTATGACACTCAATTAGAGCTGAGAATCCTATGGTAATGTAGAACTGTATAGGAATAAGAAAGAAGCAATACTTCAAGGGTGGTGAGCTAACTGCTAACTTAAAAAGTTTACGCAGAACGTTTAAAAACTTGGTATGTAATAGTTGACACTTGACGTTACACCTGCCAATTTTAATTCAAAATCAATATCGGGCGAATCAACCACCTTCAAGCCGACAGCTTCTTGAAACTGACAGCATTCACTCCAACCTAATTTGCATATTGTTGAATGGCATATGAAGAGTTATTTTCTCCTTTCAACCGGCGGGGGAATGTTATTAACATTTCGCTTCATTGGAATACAAAATTATACCAAGCCCCTGCAAGATATTTTCACTAAAACTTAAAATTTTTAGTTCCATTTAGTTAAAGTGATTGCACCGAAGTCAATATCGAGACAGATCATGCACCTGGAGTTCAGCATTAGTACAGAGCCCCCTCCTGGCAAAAACGTAATAAGAAACTGGCCCAGTGCTAAGGATAGGCCGAATTTTGAGCGTAGTTTCTGTACAGTTCGTTCAGATCCAGTTTCGATAACAGCTATCTCGCCTTTAGGCGAGATAAAAATTGTTTTATTTTTATTGTTGAGAAGTCAGAATCATCCTGTTAGCTTCGGTAAAATCAACCAACCTTTAAATACATGTTAATACAAAAGACCCCAATTTAATTATTCCTCCCAAACGAGTTGCAGGAAAATAGTTAAAGAGATAACAAAAATTATTTATAATAAATGAAATGTTTCTTTCTAGCTGATTTTAAAAGCTAATTTTTCAATGAATCTTATATGAAAACCTTTAAATAAAATTAAACAGTCAGTCAGGTACGGTTTCTGTCTGAAAACCAATTATTCTGATCTCATAATCAAAATAATCCATAATTAATAAGTTAAATGTTTCTTTATTTAATTACGTTCCTAGAAATATTTTCAATGCATTCCACACATTTTTTCTTAAAATTTTCAAATTACAACGGTCAGAGCCAGACAGAGTAACTGAAACTAAAATTTCCAAGAAATATAAATTACTACATCAGAGCTGTAACCTCTGCTGGCTAGGTTTCACTTCTACATAAAAGCAGTACTTGACATTCTGGTGCTAATGAGGAAGTTTCTCTCCGTATTAAGGAAATGCAGCATAGACAATAGACTGACAAATTTTGCTTGCATACAACCCATTATTGTGCAAGAAACCAAGCAGTGCTGCTGAAAACTGGTGTCATTGGCCTATTTTGTTCGGAAGTATAGAACTGTGCAGGAGTCCCCGGACACCGGGAACTGTTCCTGCTCTGCTACTGAACTTATACTCCGTTCCTGTTCACGTTCTTGTTCCTGTCCTTGGTTTAGACCTTTGATCTGTTCCTGTTACTTTTACTATTTCTAATTTCATTAATATACCACTCAAAACTTTTTACTTTACATTTTACATTGCATTTTTACTTTAAATTTACCATCAAACTGTTTACCACAACAATAATTCGTAGGTGCAATGCTTAATAGAAACCATCTATCAAAATAATATATTGATTACTCCCAAAGTAATGAGCTAATAATATGAACTTTCTGGACCTCTAAACGCCATGATATGAATGTATATATCTAAACTTGTAGTATTCTTCATAAACATGCTAATGGATCGAATCAATGCTGCTGTGAAAAACTGGTCTAAACGTTGGAAAGTCAAACAGCTATGCGCTGCTGAATGCTATACTACATGAAAATCACAATTCCAGAGTGGAAAATTTAACAAAACGATATTCTATAGGTATGTACATTTTTATGCGAAAGCTGGAATAGGTAATAGTGTTCGCTACTAGTAAATAGCTTCAAATATTTTGGACTTAAGCGGTAAATCACCACCCTTTATGTTGGTTTATGTAAATTTTCAAAAACCTGCTTACAACACGCTTAACTATTTAGCAGTTCCAAAAGGGTGGAAACAGCCAATGGAGTGTAGTAGTCAGAAGTCAACGTCAGAGGTCAGGGTCAGCAGTCGATCAGACAGCAGCATGTAAACCAGCCAGCCGGCAGCTCTGACAGGCCTTCAAATTTCTTGCTTCAGTTTTACTTAAGCTCAAAATCTGGGCCTGTTTCGGGCCGGGCCTCAAGAAATCCGGGCCTGTTTCGGTCAGGGCCCGAAAAAACCCGGGCCGCGCTGATCCGATCGAATCTTATTCCGGGTCGGACTCGGGCGAGGCCCAACCAGGGCCCGAAACAAGCCCGCATGACAACACTAAGCCTATGCAATGAGCAGTGAAGGCATGTTTTAGTATAATGAGCAATGTCTTAAGAAAAATGATGGGTGCTTTTAACACAGATCGCAGTATAAAATAAAAGGGATTCTTAGTTTGTTGAATGCATAGTGAATGAGTGTCCTACAAATAGAGGCGTAAAAGTTATTCTTGAAAAGCTTTGCGGGTCAGACCTAGCATCAATAATGCTTTCCTGAAAATATGAAGGCTATATGATAAATTAAACATGAGACTGAACTCTAAGAGAAGAGGTCTTATCACAGCATATTAGAGTGTTCAACAAGAAAAATCTAGGGGCAGAAACTCCTCAACTCCTAAGTCTATACTTTCCTTTACAAGCTCTTAAGAAGCTTCAGTTAACATTTGAATTTGAAACCTATATATATCTGAAATTCAAAAAATTAATTCCAAAAGTAACAGCTTTAGTCGATGTTCAAAGTGATGATTGATTACGTCTGCATTGCTGCTCTGATACCAAGATAAATTGTCAATTTTTTAACGAATAATATTGTCGTTTGCATTCAGCAAGAATGATACACGTTACGTTGTGCCCAAATGTAGGTTACATTATGCAGCAAATAGCAAACTATTGATAGTATTAAATAACCTTAGGTCCACCTGATAATTTAGAAATCGATAAATTTGAGCACGAAAAAACACGTAGGAAAGAGAAAATATGTAATTGTTGAACCTCAACCAAATGACAGACTCCATTGCGGAGTATTAGCATAAGTAATGAAGTTCACATTAATATTTAGCGGTTTCTGTCAATTCAGTGAAGCAGCTGGGATATGCCGTCTAAGCCGTTCTCCATTCTCCTCCATCTCAGTCTCTACCTAGGCTGGGATGGGTTCCCAAGTTTGTTATGATGCTAATGCCCTGACAAATTTATTTTCTTCTTGAATGGTTCCTATAAAATCTCAGTCTATCACTTACACCTAAATCATATCATAACTTAATTCAACAAAAACGCTTGTAAATTTCTCTTAAAAATCAATTTTATCAAGCCAGCAAAAATGCTGCCAACCAGCAGCATGAAGACGACGGCACTTTGAGATAGCCTAGGTTTATAGTTAAAAGGAAGCTGAGCGTTAGTAGCTATAGCTTAATGGGCTCCATAGAAAGAATGGATATGTGGAACAGAATAAAGCCACCACACTGAAGTTGAACCGAACAAAACACAATAGCATGAATTTAAATCCCTGAGAACTGAAAGAACTAATTGGCTAGTGCTATACAAGAGCACACAAAACAGTCTCCAAAAATCTCTCTCTCAGTGTGTATATTATATAAGGAACTGCCTACCGCCAAGCCTAACAAGTCTATACTCTCCACTGGTATGTAGCATTTTCTCTGCTCAGATCAGACCCAATGACTGAAATTAATTCCTTTCTTCATTTTGATTCCGTTCCAGTCTTCTGCTTCTTCTTCTGCTTCAGCTTTGCTCATACGTACGCTAGAAGACTGATTTAAGTCAACTCTATGGCTGACACATGTATGAATGCATGAATGTGGTGGTGATCACTCAACCTGGTCAGGCCAATACGTTAGCCGTGGAGGGACTCACTCGTTCTATCAAAATAAATAATGACAACTCTAACACAACTGAAAGGGAAATTTGGAAACAAGCAAAAGAAAGTACAGAACAAGACAAAGATTAGAAAGTAAAGTGGCAGACAACCGCGGCATGTATTCTTCTCTACATTATACACATTGAGCAAGACTATACTCATTTCAATACAACAATCTGCCGAAAAGTTGCTTTTCGTACCATTCAAAAACTACTTCAGAAAAAAAGGTGATCAAGAAAAGCTGAAAAAAGAACTAGCTGGTAGTGATCGCTGATTTTCTCACGGTAGTGATCCAGCAGTTAGATAGCTCTTCTTTCTATACAACAGTCCTCCAAGTTATGCGATATTGGTCAGTTTGCTGATATTTCATACATAAAACTAATAATGGGAAAAGAAGATAACTTTTGAAAGCTTTTAATATATTCTCAAACACTGCACTTCTTCCACTGTTGACTAGATGCCTTCCCTGTTGGAACCATTGTCTCGTCCTAAATGAGCAAAGGCTTCGTTCGGCTCAAGGACAGGAGACGCTGGTGGCATGAAGTCAGATTGGAACATGTCATACCTCATCGGGATAGTCTCCAGTGACCCTTTGTGTCGAAGACGTCATGATCCATTATCAGAAGCTTCCATCGCGCCCTAATGATTTCAGGATCGTTTCTTTTCCCCATTTATCCTTGCTGTCTTTGTCTGTAGTGAACCAAAGTTATATATACCTCAAGTTTCTTATGAATTCCTGACTTTCTTGCTTGCAGTTTAGACCAATATATAGTTCCCGTTGGTGCCTTTGCTAGTGAGTCGGTGAATGTACGAAAGAACGCAGGAGCAGAAATTGAAAAACTTTAAATTTGTATTGGACACATTGTTTTCGTCTCACCATCCCTTCAGCTATTCCGTTGGATTAAGAGTGATAGGGTGAAGAAAGAATTGTAGGATACAGTTTCTACTGCAGTAATCTTGTTTTCTCTCAAAGGGGAACGGCGGACAGGGGCCAGTTACATAAAACCTGCTGACCTACTACATAGTGCGGATCCGCTAGTATCAGCACTCGTGTTTGCGGATATCATTCAAGTGTTGCGTATAAAACTTTTCTGACGACTAGACAAAATTAGCTATAGACGTTGCTGATCTTGATGAACTCGCAATAAGTAAACTAAAGGAATTAATCAGGATTCTTCAAAAATTCATAAAGCTATCAAATCGAAGGTAGCTTTCACCATTACTACAAAGATAAGGCAAAGCATTCTAAACCTTTCAGAAAATATATTAACATTCCGAAAACTTACCATAGTTTTAGTGGGCGTGGAAGATTTAACCACGGAACACAGAAGAACAGGTTTACTGATATTTATGCTACATCGCCGCTACTAGCGTGTGAAGTACAATCTCCGTATGTACTTCTGCTAACTTGCGCTATTCGCATTACCTAGCATTTGGAACTGTAGTCAGTTTCTGAAGCTCAGCTACTGCAAAATAGCAATCTTTCGTCATAGTGACAGTCTCACGATAAATTTAATCTTGTCGACATTCCCACAGATTTCCCTACCATCTCTTGCCGGATTTTGCAAAGTCAAATGCCCAGCATTGCCCATGCGAAATGTGTCTTGAGAATAGTAACAAAAGAATCCTCGGTTACGGGTCACATTTTGATCATAACCCTCAATTAGGCACAATTCTGCGTTTCATGGTGAACCAAACATTGCTTGTAGATCCCAATAACCTTTAATTTCTTGGGACTCCCACTTGGAGAGTGCTCTTCTCAGTATGTTTCGCCGAAGAGCTTAGGCACAATTCTCCGTTTCAATAAAACCGTAATAGAAATGCGCTGTCATTTTCGTAGGACAGGGCCAACTATCCTGTTGGGCATTAAGACCAATCGCAGAACGCAGAAAAACAAGTTCACTACTCTATATGCTACGTGGCCGCTACTACAACAGAGACTAACGTGGGATATGTAGGTAATCACAGTATATACTTCTACTAAAGTCCAATTGCGTAATTCACATTCCTAACAGTTTATCTGACAATAGTTTAGTAAACTGAACTGAAGTATATTTCTAGTAATGCGAATGGACGATTTTACCACACTGACATCAGTGATTCCCTAGACTTGGCCTCTAGCAACTCTTTGAAGCAGAAGTTTTGCTGCACCCAGCAGAAGGCCCCACCAATTTCATGATTGATCCAAACAGAGGAGTATCTAATGGATTTTCTCTCAATGATCCAATGAGCCTCACTCATTATGGATGCGGTGGGAATCAATCGCTAACTATACAGTTAAACGGACTCTTTGTCACCAAAGCCTTCACCGAAAACCTATACATTGTGCATCCGAATAGCAAGACAATTTGAAGCAAAGGAAAAGCGTTGTGAAAGACTTATTAGTTTGTAGATTGGAAATTATTTCGGAACTTTCGGAATTTCTCTTTGCAAAAATAGAATAACACCGCTTCACTCGCTGCTCCTAGGGTTAGTTTCAGACTGGATACCACGTCGTATGACCATTCTATGTACCTATACCTCAATTTAATCGCACTACTTTCCGATTTCTCTCGATCTACCAATAATGGATCAAAGCATACAAAAGATTCTACCAGGTTTAGGCAACTTAGGAGGATACTTAGATGTTCATATGTCTCGAACATAATAAGTAAAATAGAATATATTAGATAACTGTTATCTAATTTTATACATTTTCAATCAATCCCGAAATAATAGCTAACTGATATCTTTTATATCTGATAACTGTTATCTATTTTTCTTGAATGACAACAGTGATCATCGAAAAATAGATAACAGCTAGGAAATTTTTTTACAGTGTAGGTAAAAATCAGAAAACTAACAAAATAATCATTGCTAAATATAAATAAGATAAAGATAAATAAGAAAATGGGCTTGCTTATGGAATAGTTGGATATAGAAGTGGAGGATGTAAAATAACATTAATGTTGAAATGAATTAATGTGATTTGTCTCTTTATCAGAATATAACAAAAAAGGAGTTTGCAATGATCATCAGTAATATCTGTGAAAAGGTGTTATGACTCTCTGAGTCGCGGTACCCAGCCACAGGCACTCGCCGGTCGGGCTGGGCTGGGATAAGAGCCCGACCGGCTGCCAAAAACACCACTCCAAGTCTTCTCCAGTTCTGAAGCCTGGAGTCCACTTAGTGTTGGGATTGGCCGAAAATTTCCATGGTTGGCTTGGCTTGGCTTGGCCGGAATTTGAAGTTGGCCGGCCAATTGGCCGTTGGCCGTTGGCCGGCCATTGGCCGTTGGCCGGCCAACGGCCAATAGCCAACGGCCAATTGGCTGGCCGTTGGCCGTTGGCCGATGGCCGGCCAATGGCCGTTGGCCGGCCCATGGCCAACGGCCAATTGGTTGGCCGTTGGCCGCTCGTTGGCCGTTGGCGGTTTCTTGGCCGTAAGCTATTGGCCGTTCTTTAGCTATTTGTCAACGTTGGCGAGCTGGAATTTACTATTTTTATTCGTCTACCGTGCTTAATTAGGCGTCAACTTAATTAAACTTCATTTCAATAGTACAATTTATAATTTACAATATTTGTAAAATAGTTTTTCCAAACATTTAGCTCCAACCCGCTATAACTCTGTTTTAATTTTGCTGGAGGACCGCAATAAAGTGATGAGACGTTCATCGCCACGTTGTTAGCACACTTAAAATTTGCATGCATTTAGCAAATTTAATTGTAAAATAACGCTAATAACGATAAAAATTGTCAACATCTAAGTGAAAATCTGTAGTACTGTATCTAATGTAACGTTTATACAGCAACATGTTTACAATATTATGCAGCAAAATTAAATTTTTCAACTCAGTTAACTCACAAGATCAGTAAATTTGAGCTTGGCTAGCACTCGGCCATTGGCCAGCCAACGGCCAACGGCCAGCCAATTGGCCGTTGGCCGTTGGCCGTTGGCCGGCCAACGGCCAATGGCCGGCCATCGGCCAACGGCCAACGGGCCCGCAAATGGGCGTTGGCCATTGGCCATTGGCCGGCCAACGGCCAATGGCCGGCCAAGCCAACTGGCCGAGATTTTCTCGGCCAACGGCCAATGGCTTGGCCGGCCAATGGCCGGCCATTGGCCAGCCATTGGCCGCACCGGCCAATGCACAACACTAGTCCACATCGGTGCTGGTAGGTGATGACTGATTGGCGGGGGAGATATCCTTGAGTACTAGTCTGTGGGATTAGTTACAATGTTTCTTCAGCGGTTAGCTGATTCATGCAAAGTATGCTTACTTTCTCGAGCAGTTTATAAAAAGAAGTATATACAGACAAGCAATTTCTTTCGTCATTAAACTGACCGAAAGCTAACCAAAGAGTTGGTGTGTAATTTTCTGAACCGATTATTGTACCTAATGTGGTTTCTAACTCGTCACAGATATCCCAGTTTTTGGTCCTAAATTTTCCTCTATGGCCCCTTCTTCCTGTAAGTCAGCCATTTACAGGTCAATTCATGACATACTATTACTCAGGAAAATGGAACCTCTCTTTACAAACTGAGCTGAACTGAGTTTTCATTATAGTATCCAAAGTAACTATCGAATGGTATTCTCCTATTACCGAACGTGTGCAACATGTTTTGCCGGGAGGGAATTTTGATCAGTTTTCGGGAAAAGTCACGGATGCTCCGTTATGAAAGCAGAATATAAAGTAAAAAAGATAGATAGAATATAGGAATAATGTAGTTGGAAAGAATGTTAAATGATAGATTCAAATTGATGTAGTCAAATTACCTGTCCTTGCGAACAAAGACGCGACCTTCGGCTTCGAAAAAATCAAAACTTTTGGATCCCTCGTATGTCAAATCAGCTTCAAAGTATATCTGAATTATCTGAAATAAACACTGTAGCAGTAAGATAAGCCTCCAGATAAATTTAAAGATAACTTCTAATGTTAGGAACAAATAGAACATGACCTATCGGACCACAAGTTTCTGTTTTTTATTTCCTTCCATCCGTCAGGATAGTGTTTAAAATTTTTGCAATAGAAAATTAAAATATATTCACTTTGCAACCTGTTTATAAAAACGGAAACTCGTATTTTGTCAAGGTTAGCTGCGGTTGCAGTAAGCAACAATATTTATATTTTGAAAGGCTAGTGGCTAAATAGTTTTCATTTGGTTGACTTATGTCTTGGGTATCTTTAGTAAGCACTTATGAATATCAGAGATTACAATTTGTAGAATTTTAGTTTCTTTAATCATGGCGCAGTCTTAACCGCAGCCTGAAGCATTCTCACGCGCCAAAGTATATATGTACTGCCGCCCTTGCTTCGTTTTCTTTTTGTGGTTACGTTTCTCACTATGTTCCTCTTTCGTTCTTGTGGAACTGCTCTGCATTCTGGATGTACCTACCTACGCCAGTGATTGACATTAATCTAATTGAATTTCACCTAAAGGTTTCACGTAATTTAGAATACCCTGTGTTAACACTAACATTTACAAAAAACAAATTCTGCGTTTTTCACACCTTGCGTCCCGGTGCCTTCTTTTTTACTTCACGTAGAAATTTTGTATCTGAAATAACCAAAACAAGCATATAGAGCATACCCTCAAACATGACTATGAAATTAAAAGGCTTAAATTGCC